>NW_027019597.1:1250359-1546262 GCF_013076305.1 Rhopilema esculentum
TGGTGGGAAATAAAAGCTCCTTATAGACAGGAATTATAAGCCGATTATGGAAAGAACTGTTTAGGCATGTAAAATTATCTTCTTATGAGCCAATCATCAAAGGAAGGAGGCTAAGTGAAAGTGAACGGTTTGACTTCATCACGTGCTCATCAAGGCAAAAATAGCAAAAAATTTCTTTGACATGAAAACATCTTTACGCATGATTTAACACACAAATTGAATTACTCACCAAAGACGCCTATACGCTCATTAATTTCCAAATGACAAATATGGAGCTGTAACTTGTTTCAGTAAGCATGAAGTATGAGTACAAAGTCAAAAGTAACGCTGGTTACATTGCTCGAGCAGCATTCTTTTGCCAGAATTGGATTAAATAAAACATTGATAATGCAAGCAAAGTGGTTTAAACGAGCCTATTGATATTTTCGAAAAAAAAACATTCCTTTGAAGAATTCGGTATTTAAATAATAAATGCGAAAATAGGAAGTTTTCCCAAGAAAGCTGTCATTCATATTCACGTTAATTGAATTTTTCCGATTGTAAAGTCAAGTGCCAAGTCATGAAAATCCTTCAGCAGTTAGAGCCAAATCAAAAATCGCTCTGAAAAAAAGGGAAACATTTCACAACATATTGGCTAAAAGCATTTTTTCTAAAAAAGAGCTCTGAGCCCATCTCGTTGTAAAATGTTGTTCTCTCAAAAGCCAGTTTTCAATGGTTCATAAACCGCAAAAACTTCATGATTTTGCCTGTAACAATTTATGTGTCCAACCTTTGGTCCATCCACTGTTGTGTGCTGGGCCGTCACGCTTCAACAACACAGTCAAAATTAGGCCAAGTCCCGCACTAATCGCAATGTAATTGTGCAAGTCAAAATATCTACCCAAAGTTTTTGGAGCGCAAATTCGGCAAGTTACTAAAAATGCATGCCTTCACCATAAATTAGGGGTATTTGAAAACTGTCTTTCAACCCTGCAAGTAATGGGCATAGTTTCATGGTTTGCCGTAAGAATAGTTTCAAATTTTTACGTTGCATTGAATAGTTGTTAAATTGGCTGCGGAGAGGTAAAATGATTGCTTCTTGCTTTATTGAATAATAGCAAATCAAGCACTGAAACTGTTGCTATCAGGTCGATAGTGCCAACAGAAAGTTTATAAGCAATTTTCGAGGAATGTACCAGTAGAAATGTTCCAATATTGTAGTAGAGAATGGCACGAATAATGTCAAATATTTAATAGAATGGCCAAATATATAATCAAGATTGTAAAGAAAGGCCAAATAATGTCAAATGCTGTAGCAGAAATTGGCCGAATAAAAAATTGGGTCCAAAAATTTTTTGGTAAATAGAAATGGCCTGAATAATGTTAATATTGATAATAGAAATGGCCAAATAATGTCAATGCGTAACGTAGAAATGGCCCAAATTTAATGTCAATGCTGTAGTGACAAATGGCCAACATACTGTCAATATTGTAAAGAGAATCGTGCCGAATACTGTCAAATATTGTAAATAGATGAATGGCCAAATAATGTCAATATTGTAATAGAAATGACCAAATAATGTCAAATTGCCTGTAGCAAGAAATGGCGAATAAATGTCAAATATTGTAATAGAAATGGCCGAATAATGTCAAATGCTGTAGCGAAATGCAAATCAATGTCAAATCTTGTGAATAGAAATGGCGAATTAATGTCAAATATTTGTAAATGAGAATGGGCCGAGTAATGTCAAATGCTGTATGCAGAAATGGCCGAAATAAATGTCAAAAATTGTAAATCAGACTGGCCGAAAAATTGTCAATATTGGTAATAGAAATGGCCGGTAATGTCAAATAGTGTTAAATGAAATGGCCGAATAATTGTCAAAGATTGTAATAAATGGGTCGAATATGTCAAAGAATTGTATATAGAAATGGCCGAGAATATGTCAAATATATAATAGAAATGGCCGGACTAATGTCAAATAGTGTCAATAGAAAATGGCGAATAATGTCAAATATTGTAATAGAAATGGCCGAAATAATGTTTGCTGTAGCAGAATGGCGAATAATGTCAAATCGATTGTAATAGAAATGGCCCAAATAATGTCAAAATGCTGTAGGCAGAAATAGCCGAATAATGTGCAAATTGGTAATCGAATGGCGAAAGTCAAATGGCTGTAGCAAATGCGCCAATAATGTCAAAATATTTATGAAAGGCCGGATAATGTCAAATAGTGTAATAGAAATGGGCCGAATAATGTCAATATTTGTAAATAAGAATGGGCCCCCCGGGGAAAATATTTTTGGGGGGGGTTTTTTTTTCCCCAAAAAAAAAATGGGGGCTGTATGCAGATAATGGCCAAATAAATGTCAAATATTGTATAGAATGGCGAAAATGTCACAAAATGCTGTAGCAGAAATGCCAAATAATGGTAAATATTGTAAATGAGATATTGCCAAGTTAATGTCAATATTGTAATAGAAATGGCCGAATTAATGTGAAATATTGTAATAGAAAATGGCCAAAATAAATTTCAAATGCTGTATGCAGAAAGGCCGAATAATGTCAAAAAGATTGAAGTAATAGGGCAATATGGCCGAATAATGTAAAGTGATTGTATTATAGAAATGGCCAAGATATATGTCAAATGGCTGTAGTAGAAAGTGGCTCAGAATAGATGTCAGAATGCTGTGTAGAAATGGCCAAATAACGGTCAATATTGTAATCAGGAATGCCGAATACTGTCAAATATTGTAGATAGAAATGGGCCGGAATAAATGGTCCAAATATTGTAATAGAAATGACCAAGATAATGTCAAATGCTGTAGCGAGAATGGGGCCGAATAATGTCAAATTGTAATAAGAAATGCCGGAAATGAATGGTCAAATGCTGTTAGCAGAAAATGGCACCAAAATATTGTCAAATATTGTATATGAGCAAAAGCAGGAATATTGCATATATGTAATGAGATATGTGCACGAAAGTACAATATGTCAAACCCGCGTAGAGAAATGGACCGAGAATAATGTCAAAAAATTGTAATACGAAATGGCGAAAATGTCAAAGTATTGTAATAGAAATGATGGGCCGGATAGGTCGAAATAGTGTTAAGAAATGGCCGAATAATGTCAAATTTATATAGGAAATGGCCCGAAATAATGTTAAATTGCTGTAAGGCATGAAGAATGGCCTGAAATAATGTCACATGACTGTAAAAGGAAATGGCCCAAATAATGTAGAAATGCCTGTAACGGCAGAAGATAGCCGAATGCAATAGTCAAAATATTTTGTTAGAATGAAAATGGCCTGAAAAATGTCAAATGCTGTAGCGAGTGGCAAATAAGTGTCAAATATGTGTATATATACAATGCGCAAATAATGTCACAGTATTGTGATTAGAAATGGCGAAGATAAATGTCAAATGCCTGTAGCAGAAAAATGGCCGAAATAATGTCAAAAGATTTAATATAAATGGCAGAATATGTCAAATATTGTAATAGAAATGGCGAGTAATGGTCAAATATTAGTAAATAGAAATGGCCGAATAATGTCAAAATATTTAATAGAAATGGCCGAATAATGTCCAAATTTGCTGTAGTAGAAATGACAAATAATGCATGCAGAATGTGTAGCAGAAATGGCCGAATAATGTCAAAATATTGTTAATGAGAAATGGCCAAATAATGTCAAATTTTGTCATAAGAAATGGCCGAATACTGTCAAATATTGTAGTAGAAATGGCCGAATACTGTCAAGAATATTGTAATAGAATGGCCGAATTACTGTCAAATATTGTAGTAAGATACTGGCCGAATAATGTCCAAGATGCTTGTAACAGAAAATGGCCGAATGAATGTCAAAGATTGTAAGTGATGGAGAAATGGCCGAAAATGTCAATAATTGTAATATGGAAATGGCCGGATAATGTCAAATAGTGTATATAGAAATGGCCGAATAATGTCAAATATTGTACAATAGAAATGGCCGAAAATGTTAAATGCGTATGCAGAAATGGCCGACATAAATGTCAAGACTGGTAATAGAATGGCCAAATAATGTCAAATGCTGTAGCAGAAATACCGATATAACCTGTCAAATATTGTTACGAAATGGCCGAAAAATTGTCAATGCTGTAAGCAGAAAATGGCCCATAATAATGTCAAATATTGTAAATCTGAAATGGGCCAAATAAGTCAAATAGTTGTGATAGAAATCGCCGAATAATGTCAAATGCTGTAGCAGAAATGGCCGAATAATTGTCAAATATTGTAATAGAAATTGCCGATAACTGTCAAATATTGTCTAGTAGAAATGACCAAATATGTCAAATGCCCTGTAGAGAATGGCCCGAATGAAAAATTGTCAAAAGTTGTTAATAGAAATGCGCCGAAAAATGTCAAATGATTGTAATAGAAATGGCCGGATATGTCAATAGTGTAAGGAAGAAAATGGCCGAATAATGTAAATATTGAGTAATAGAAAATGCCGAATAATGGTTAAATGCTGTAGCAGAAATGGCCGAATAATGTCAAGACTGTAAATAGAAATGGCCAAATAATTGTCCCAATGCTGTGCAGAAAATAGCCGAATAATGTCAAATATTGTAATAGAAATGGCCGGAAAAATGTCAAATGCGAAAAACCGAGAATTGGTCAAATATTGTAATTAAATGGCCAAATAAATGTCAATATTTGTGATAGAAATGCCGAATATGTCAAATGCTGTAGCAGAAATGGCCGAATAAATGCAATATATTGTAATGATAATGGCCGAGTAATGGTCAAATATTGTATAGAAATGGCCGAATAAATGTCAAATATTGTATTAGAAGTGGCCGTAATAATGTCAAATGCTGTAGTAAATGATCCAAGATAGCAAATGTCTGCGTATGCAGAATAATGGGCCTGAATATATGTCAAGAGACTATTGTTAAGAATATGGCCAATATGTCCAATAATATTGTAATATAGAAAAAATGCCGAATACTGTAAATATTGTAGTAGAAATGGCCGAATACTGTCAAATATTGTAATAAGAATGGCCGAATAATGGGTCAAATATTGTAGTAGACTGGCCGAATAATGCCAAAATACTGTAAGTAGAAAATGGCGAACTAATGTCAAATATCTGTTAATAGAATATTGGCCCGAATATATGTCAATATTTGTATATAGAAATGGCCGAATAATGTCAAATAGTGGTAATAGAAATGGCCAAATAATGTCAAATATTGTAAAGAAATGGCCGATAATGTCAGCTGTAAGCGCAGAATAGCCGAATAATGTCAAATTTGTAATAGAGGAAGTGGGCCAGACAAAATTTCAAATGCTGTAGCAAGAAATGGCCAAATAATGTCAAGTAGATGAGTAATATAAATGGCCAATAATGTCAAATTTGTAATGAAATGGCCGGAAAATGTAAGATGCTGTGCAAGAAAGTGGCCGAGATTAATGTCAAATATTGTAATGAGAAATGGCCTGAGTAATGTCAACTATTGAATAGAATGGCCGAATAATTCAAAGATTGTAATAAGAATGGGCCGGATATAATGTCAAATATTGTAATAGAAATGGCCGAATTAATGTCAAATATTGTAATAGAAGGGGCCCGAATAATGTCAAATGGGCTGTAGCAGAAATGGCCCGAATAATGTCAAGATTGAATGGCGAGAAATGGCAAATAATGTCAAAGTGCTAGTAGAAAGAACATAGCCGAATAATGTCAGAGGAATGGCCGAAAATGTCAAATGCTGTAGCAGAATGGCCAAATAATGTTCATAATATTTGTAATATAAATGGCCAAGATAATGTCAAATATTGTAATAGAAATGCCGAATAAATGTCAAAGCTGTGAGAAACATGGCCCGAATAATGTCAACATATTGTAAGATGAAAATGGCCCTGAGTAATGTCAAATATTGTAATAGAAATGGCCGAAAAAAATGTCAATGCCTGTAGCAGAAATGGCAGGAATAATGTCAAATAAATGTATAGGAAATGGCCGAAAAACAATGTCAAATGCTGTTATGCAAGAAATGGCGAATAATGGTCAATGATGTAATAAATGGCCGAATAATGTCAGTAGTGTAATAGAAATGGCCGAATGATGGTCAAATAATTGGTAGATAGAAAATGGCCGGAATAATGTCAATGCTGTAGCAGAATAGCCGATAATGTCAATATTGTAATAGATAAATGGCCGAAAATTGTCAATGCTGTAAGCAGAAATGGGCCATAATGGCGAAATATTGTTAATTATAAATGGCCAAATAATGTCAAATATTGTTAAATCAGAAAGGCCGGAATAATGTCAAATGGCTGTAGCAGAAATGCCGAATAATGTCAAATTATTTGTAATAGAAATGGCGAGTAAGTCAATAATTGAATTAGAAATGGCCCGAATAATGTCAAAGAATGTAATAGAAATGGCCAATATGTTAAATGCTGTAGCAAAAGAAATGGCCGAATAATGTGAAATAGTGTAATGAAATGGCCGAATAGTCAAATATTTGTAATAGACAATGGCCGGTAATGTCAAATATTGTAATAAGAAATGGCCGAATAATGTCAAATATTGTAATAGAGAAATGTGCGAATAATGTCAAATGCTGTAGTAAGAAATGACCAAATAATGTCAAATGCTGTAGCAGAAAATGGCCGAATAATGCAAATATTGTAATAAAATGGCCAAATAATGTCAAATATTGTACATGAAATTGGCCGAAACTGTCAAATATTGTAGTAAGAAAATGGCCGAGATCTGTCAATATTGTAATAGAAATGGCCGAATGACTTTCAAATATTGTAGTAGAACTGGCCGAATAATGTCAAACTACTGTAGTAGAAATGGCCGAATAATGTCAAATATTGTTAATTAGAATGGCGAATAATGCTCAATAAGTGTAATAGAAATGCCGAATAATGTAAAAAATTGTAATAGAAATGGCGGACATGAATGTCAATCCTGTAGCAGAAATAGCCGAATAATTGTCAAATTTGTAATAGAAATGGCCGAAAAAAATGTAAATGCTGTATGCAGAAATGGCCAAATAAGTGTAAAAATATTGTAATATAAATGCCAAGATAATGTCAAATATTGTAAATAGAAATGGCCGAATAATGTTCAAATGCCTGTAGCAGAAATGGCCCGAATAACTTGTTCAAATATTGTATAGAAATGGCCGAGTAATGTCAAATATTGTAAGTAGAAATGGCGAATAATGTAAAGATTGTAATAGAAATGGCCGAATAATGTCAAATATTGTATAGAAATGGCCGAATAATGTCAAATATTGTAATAGAAATGGCCGCAAATAATGTCAAATGCTGTAGCAGAAATGGGCGAATAATGTAAAGATTGTAATAGAAATGGCCATAACTGTCAAATGCCTGTAGCAGAAATGGCAGATATAATGTCAAATAGTGGTAATTAGAAATGGCCGAATAAATGTAAATATTGTAATAGAAATGGCTTAATAATTGTCAAATATTAGTAATAGATAATGGCGAATAATGTCAAAGTGAGTGTAATCAAAGAAATGGCCGAATAATGTCAAATATTGTAACTAGTAAATGGCCGAATATGTCAAATGCTGCTAGCAGAAATGGCCGAATAAATTCAAATATTGTAAATAGAAATGGCGAAAAAATGTCAAATGTGTAGCAGAAATGGCCAATAATTCAAATATTGTAATGAAATGGCCAAAATATTGTCAATATTGTACATATTAGAATGGCCGAATAATGTCAAATATTGTGGCAGATAATGGCCGAATACTGTTAAATTATTGGTAATAGAAAATGGCCGAATCAATGTCAAATATTGTAATAGAAATGGCCGAATAATGGTCAAATACTGTAGTAGAAATGGCCCGAATAATGTCAGTCATAACCCGATGCTGTGCAATATTGTCATATAATGTCAAGTAGTTTTGAAAAATTTCAAAAAAAAGTCTTGAGTTCTAAAACCTTTTGCCACTAGATCGTTCAAATGCGACTACTGGCCATGAAAATAAAAATGGATATTGCCGCGACTTTCTAAAGCCTACAACTCTGGCACTTATTGGAAGCCAAAGTGTTTTGTCGTTTTTGTCGAGTCCCAGTCCTGTGCAAAAAAACATGTTGACCTCTTCTATTGTACAATATAGCTGCTGTTTGCCGATACTAATCATTTCCTTCGCCCGAAGAGAGTAAGCAAATTCACATCTGTATTGTAATGAAGATTGCAATGCCATCTTCCATAAATCATAGAATATCTATCACCTATCGGCTAAACATATCACTTACGGAATAAAACTAAAAATGCTACAGTAGAAGAAATACTGTACTAATTTCATCTATATTTTGAAAATTCATTGACCCTTTTCTAAGTCTTGGAATTTTGTTGTTGTTGATTTTGATGCTATGAATGAAAAGTTATAAGATGCAGTGATTCAGCCTGAGGGTTGTAGAAAGATGAATCTTTGGGAAACAAAAAAGTACACAAAAAATGGAAAAACAAATGATACATACGTGGTTCAGGGCAAGGATGTATGTTACAAGATCGATAAGCCACCTCAATTTCATGATTCTCCGTTATGTGCCTATAGTAGTTCGTAGTTATTTTTTGTCGAGAGCGGTTCTGCTTGCCAGTAAAACAGTTATGACTGCAATTACTCCACTGACTCCACGGACGATAGATGGTTGTATTGACTATAAGGTGATAAACAGTTAAAGAACATTTCTGTACCATACAGTATTAAATAATATGATATGATATGATATAATATGATATAATATAATAAAATATAATTTAAGATAATATAATATAATATAATATAATATAATATAATATAATATAATATATATAATAAAATAATATAATATAATATAATATAATATAATATAATATAATATAATTATATATATGGTATAATATAATATAATATAATATAATATAATATTAATATAATTTATAATATTAATTTAATATAATAATATAATATAATAAATATATATTAATATAATATAATATAAATATTTAATATAATATATATAATATAAATAATAAATATAAATAATTATAATATAATATTAATATAATATAATAAATATAATATAATATAATATAATATCTGTTATTTATAACATAATGTATAAACAAAAATTACTGATGACATAAATCTATTCATACTTTTGATAAGTCAAGAAGTTAATTAAGTTTCTAAAACAACCAGAAAAATTTACAACAGATCTTTAAATCTTGATAACAAAAGATAGAAAATATAATCAAGTTTGACATCTGAAAACTACCCTGTAATAGTGAAGCTTATTAATTCTTTATGGTCTTCGAAATGTAACGACAACTGGTTTGAAATAAATACAATATAACAGAACATTATCAAAGAAGAGCACAAAGATGGAGATGGAACCAACGTACCACAACTTCCAAATTTTGTGGCGTTCTTGTCCAATGGACAAACAAAGTTGCAGTCACTGCCAACAATGCATGAGTTATAATATGAGACAGCCAAGTCGCTGAAAACAGTGTTTGGGAGAAAGCAGCAAATTTCGTTCTTGTTTGCATCAAGGGCTTTATAACAATTTTCTAAAAAAATAAATTTTGTTGATTCAGGAAAATTTAATCTGCTCGTTAAAATTAATTCACCTTCTAACAATTTATATTCTACACATAAAAATTATTTTAGCAAATGCAGCTTTATTCAATCAAATACATCTATTCAGTACAAAACAAAGTATTTATTAAACAAAAATGTACACAGTTGGTCAAACAAATTATCCAGTTAATTAAAACAGTGTCTTAGGTACAAAATAGAACTAACATGCTTTTCAAAAGCAGAAGCTTAATCATTTTACTTTTCAACAGTAAACCACGTGATAATCTGAAATAGGCCACTTTAGGAAGGGAAATTGCCCGAGCTGAAAGGTCGCCCTTAATTTCGAAAATTTGTATACAAACGTAATTAATTTTTTCTTTTAGATTACAATAGCTAACTTTTACGTAATTATTTTGCAATAGCAAGTATTGAAAAAAAGATAAACAAAATAAGAAATGTAATATATATAGACAAAGAATAAGATGGACTTATCTGACTTGGATTTAAACAAACATAACAACACTTGACTGATGCTTGTTTAACCTTGAATCAGATAGTTTAGCTAAAAAGATACCTACATAGCAAATTGATGATGCTCTTTATTACACTGTTTTATGGTAAACTGATGGCATTAATAAAAAAGACAGTATTTGATAGGAGTGTTAACTCATTTGGCTAGATCAAAGCACACCCATGCTTCTTCGAATTGACTTTCTAAAACTCAAATGCTTGAACGGTTTTGTATCTCTACTTGCAGCTTTTTGTTCAAAAAAAGACAATACAAAAACTATTAAACACGACATTTAACGATCCAATTCACTGTGTTTGTATTTTTCTTACAAAAAGCGTGTATCATCGCAAAACATTTTTTTCAAATAACAGTTTTTGTAGCTAATTTTTGGAAGCATTGCGAATGGGCATCAAAGTTTCATGGTTCACATTTGTGGTCGTGTTAAGTTATGTGAGTGCAGCTCCTTCAATTCAATCATTCAATATTTTAAAGGCACCTTATGGAATGTAGAACATTTCCAAGCATTTTCGGCTAAGATGCTGCCCTTTTGGAAATTTTAAGCAACGTTTGCGCCTCGTCATAATGTTTCTATGCATAATGCTTTTCGATTTTTGCTCATTTTTACACAAGCCAGCATATAGAAAAGACCTTAACGTTCTTCAGACATTCCCGATAAAATGGATATTATAATACTGAAATGTTTAAATTCTTAAAAGCTAGATACTTCAATGCTTGTCGAAGATCTTGCAAATTTTGCTTCTAGGAGAATGGACTTTGCTCCTAGGGTATAAAAGTTCTAAATACTGTTTGCTATTATTAGATGTTTGATTACAACTTTGAAAAATCAGTCTAGCACGAAAAGCTACTAGGGAAGGAAGTAGACAGTTGTAGAATGAGACCAGCAACAAAAAGCTGCATATGACTGTTTTGTGTTTAATTAGCCAACCATTTCAACGTGAATAAAGCCATAGCTTTATTCAAACGCAGTTGTAAATTAGGGGTTTTCCCAAATTAGGGTGTGGTCAACAAAAGTATCTTCCAGTGGAAAACCCCTAGACCCACTGGTGTCGAACTACTCCCTGCCTTTCCAATCTCTCGACCATGGCCACACCATTGCTGGTGATGGCATTAAGCGTGAAACTCAGAATAGCAAATGAATACCGTCTTTTTCTAGGGAACAAAAATCCTGCACAGCTCTGCCCATACCGTATCAAGCACATTCTGCCAAACCAGTAAAACGTACTTATTTTCAGGTCCTTTAGAATGGCCAGAGAAGAGTTGAGTTTGTAAATGGGTTACTGTCAAGGCCAAATTACGGTAGTTTAATGGAGGAAGAGCCGTTGATCATGTGGCCATATCGAAGGCAGCCTTTCTACTAGCCTGGGTTAAAACATACCCGGGTTAAAAGTTATCCGTTTTTAAAGTGAGTCAATGGAAACGGCATTTTTCTTCGACCCGTTCTTAATCCGTTTTTTGATCGTTCCCATTTAACTGGGTTAAAATGTATCCAGGTAAAAAGTTGTAAGAGAAATCAGTATTTGCATCAATAATCCTTCAATTTCCATCGTTGTAGGCCAATGGAAGCAACATTGACATCCAGGATTTTGTTTTTTCGATTTTTGGCACCATCTCAATTTTTAAACGTTGCTGTTGTTGCAAGTGGATCAGAAGTTATCCGGGTTCGGCGTTTCCATTAACTCGCAGGTGGGTCAAAACATACCCGGGTAAAAACTGACCCACTTTGAGACCCGTTTTCAAACTTATCCGTTTTTCAAGTGGGTTAGTGGGAACGCGACGCAAAAACGGATAACTTTTAACCCGGATATGTTTTAACCCAGGCTAGTGGAAAGGCTGCCAAATCACTCTGATCTAACTGGGTCGGCACATTTTGTGCCAAGATTCCTTTTTTATAGTATTTCGTAGCGCCTTTTGAGGTGACTGAGTCAAAATTCAAAAGTTCAAAATAGGTGTTTATGATGTCATCTTTTGTCATTCTATTGAATATAAAATGAATCTCCCAGCACAAGAACGCTATCGAGTGACGTAATTTATCGATTTTGTTCTTGTAACTATGGTTTGACCTAGCTTAACCGAAGCCTTAAAGATTTTTGCGAGAAAAGCAGCGAGGAAATTATGCAAAAAGGTCACCAGAAAATAGAACAACACTGAGGCTATAGAAGTGAATACTTTATTGTGCTTGTTCAGTCGAAATGGCTTGTTTAAACGTGCTTGACACTCACCATGCGCTCACTAGATCATTAAACTGGAGTTTCGAAAACAAAGTTTATGTCTTGATAAGAGTGATCGCAGAGGCGTTACAAAGTGCAACGGCGTTAACTTAATCAATAAAATTTGAACTTTTTGTGCTCTTGTCAATATTTTAGACCTAACAAACGAAATAAAGCTGCTACATATGAAAACAAACTGTAAAATGACAAGGTCAGGCTGTCAATACTAAAATATCATTTGCTAGGGATGGACATTACTGGTGATGCGTGTCCTGCCCGTCTCTAGATCTAATCAATGAACTAAGTTCAACTGAATTCAAAATTAGTTCTATACGTTTTAATCTTTATTGGCGATCAGCAGATTGATCAAACATGAACACCTGCTTTCAAAAATTATTGTTTGTGGAAGGGTCTTGGTGCTTTTTAATAACAGGGTGGCCAAAGCGGACGACAAAAAAGATTTATTTCTGCACATTGCTGTATGTGACAACATCTCGAGGACAGCTTCAATGCCTGCCAAAATTCTTTATACACAAGAAAAATTGTACTATTGGCATACCCTTGGTTAAAAACTCATAAAATATTCATTTGCCGTCAAATTTGCTTGTTTTCGTGGGCGTTGCCCCCCACCTGAAAAATGAATTTCCGTCAGTGAGTGTAACACCGTCAATGGTTTGGTGATTAATGAACTGCCCACGGTTTTCTAATTTCGGGTTGTCGAATTCCTGGAGTTTTTTGGTGGCCAAGTAAGGCGTAGTTAAATGGTTAAATTCTATAAATAACTAAGAATTGAAATACATTTTATTTCCGCATTTTATCGCATGTTGATCAAGTGGCTATGAATTTCCATGTAGTCTATTTGGCAGGTACTTGTGACATACCGAGAAATACGACAAACAGCACAAATCAATGAAAAGAACTGAGAATGAAATGGGAGAAAACAAGAAAGATAGAAAAAAATCTGAGCAAAAAGAGGAAGGGGAGAAATGATATTATATCGAGTAGCTCTGAGGTCCAATTGCCTCCTGACTATGCCCCAAAGACCTTGTTTGTACAATTGTTGACTGTACTGTACAATTGCAGGGACTGTTGCCACATATTACAGCTGCACAGCAAAATGTGGAGGCGCATTCAAGCGGCAGCTAGTACCTTGGACTTTTGGCCAAGTTAACTTGGTTGCCGGGAAAATTGTCTTTTAGCTGCCAAAAGCTAGCGCTGGAAGTTTATGAACACCAAAGCCAGTCAGATGACATTACAAAATTCATGTAGTTTTTTCAACGGCAATCATAAGTTTCCTTGCAAAGGCAAAAACAACTTTGCTGCAACAATCTATTTGATTCGAACTGGCCTCTCAGACAACTTTTATCCTTAAAAAGTGATTGGGCCGGGGAAAAAAGCCTTACCCTTTGTGTATCTGACGTCCTCTGCAGACTGGCCCGTGGCTGCGTTACTGAAAAGGCAGTGCTCAGTTGCTTTTTCAGATTACTCGCGTCAATAAACAGTTCGGAAAGGATTTATTGTCATGCTTACGGTGAAAATAAAAATTTAGATCAGAAGGACGTTGCTTGGATAATTGCTGAACCTGAAAGAAAAATAAACATGCGAAGCGGAAACACCGTTTCAAATTTTGAGGAATATTTTACAAAAGATACAAGAAAAACTTCGCGAATGATGAATAGTGAAAAACTTCATCCGGAGGAAGTCTGAGGCATTTTCTGAACTCCGACACACGCTTTATTTCAAAGAAGGACTTGACTCCAGTTTCAGACTAGCTATTCCTATTTTTTTCGCATAAATTCAGCCTAACGTGTTTATCAATTTGTGTTTATGTTCAATGGGATTTCTTGTGCATAGTAGCGTCTGGTTATGACATGTGATTGATAGAGTAGTTGATTCAATTTGCTTATCGCCTTCTTTTTTTCTGTTGCTATTATTTCGTTTTTCAGTTTTCGCTGTCATTTTGAGTTTTGTTTCTTATGCCTTGTTTCTTATGTTGTTCTTATTTTTTGGGCAAATCTCAGCCTGATGTTTTTCATAAGGGTTGTTCTTATAAAAGAAAAAGCATATATCAAACAAAAATTATTCCATTGAAAAAATTGTTTTAGAAAATCAAAATCGTCTGAAGGTTTGAAAGTCTAGCAAAATTGAAAATAGAGAAGATGAATGCGTATTGTTCGTCTGTTCGAGATTCATTGATGGGAAACAGGTTACGTGATAGAGAGACTTTCATTGGTTGAAAGGAAACAATTAAACTTTAATAAAAGGTTGGCAATTTGTAAGACTCATTGAAACCAAATTGGTGGTTTAATAAATTGTGAAACGCTTTCAAATCTAACGACAGGGCTGGCTTGTTTGATGAAAACGTTACTGGTGAGGCGGAGTGCGGAGAATCCTAGCGAATATTAAAAACACAAATTTAAAACACAATACATTAATCGTTATATTTGAACATTCAATAAGTACGACACCGACAGTTTGCGAAGCAGCTGCAAAATTTGAGCTGAAACAGTCAAACATCTCGAATCTTGAAATGAGGTTACCACGGTAACAATTGAAACGAAAGAAAACATTTAACAATCTTAATGGAAGATTCTTTTTTAATAACAGAATCGTCATACAAAACAAACTCGTCGCATCTTAAATTTTGCCGTTTTCGTATTGCGAATTCCACATCAACCTGGCAATAAAAAGTTATATATATCGATTGTCAATGGAAACGCATTTCGCGTCTAGGTCGGATAGCAAAATACCGTAAAACTTCAATTAAGGCCCTTTTTGAAAGCAGTACCTGTAATGTTGGCAAGATTTACCTAGTTCTTTTATCATTATTATAAACTGTCCATGAGCGCAATTGATTTCAGAATTTTTATAATTGGATCTCCATTAAGTTATCACGCTATTTTCAACTATACATTGTTAAAAATATTTTAAAAGCACTATGCACATTTTATTTTAAATCATGCTACATATTATTCTCAACAAAGGCTTGAAGTTGCTGTAATGCGGCTATGGTTTTACACGGCTTTTTTATAAGAAGCAGGCTGTAAGGAACGAGTACTGGACAGTCAGCAAAAATTAAGAAACTCCAGTACTCGAAGCAAAGAGATTAAGAAACTATTAAATCGTGATAAAAATGATAACAACGAAACTTTGTAAAACCCAAGAACATGGTTGCCCTGATGGCCTAGAATTAAAAACGCAAGGGATAAAAATATTGCAGAGGCCAAAACGACAACGAGAAGTGGCGAGATAAAGAATGAATTCACTAGGGCGCAATCTTGTGGCAATGAGGATATTACCGTAAGTCCTCAAATTGCCCCCCCTCCCCTTCGGAAAAGCCCCCTAGTCAATAAGCTCCCCTCCCTCCAATAAGCCGGCACTGCTGCCGTAAATTCTCAAACTTGACCCCTCGATTTGATGATTTTTGCCATCTGAGGTTGCCTATGGCAAATTACCACAACAAATTCATACTTTTGGTAGTAATTAATTTAATGCTCATAAGGAAATTTCTACTAAAATAAACGAGGCCTTTTAATAATGTCTTCTTAATGCCTACAATAAGCCCTCCCTCGAATAAGCCCTCATAATAAACAAGCCCCTAGGGGGCTAATTCGAGGATTTACGGTATTTATGGAATCACTCAAGGGCATCACATCTTATCGGACAAAAGGCTACAGTTGAATCCTGTTCAGTCGAATCTTTGAACAAGGAAATGGTCCGAGTAAAAGATAGGAAAATCCAGCAAGAGTTGAAAGTCAGTCCAACTTAGTGAAAGTCATTGTTGAAAGTCAGTCCGAGCTATCCGGGGACGATTTGGCGGGATTTAACAGTATTCTCAGCCTCAGCCAATGAAGCCTCAGTCTGCTTTTTAGGCCTGAGTTCAACATCGAACTTCTCATGTGTTGGGTCTTATATATGTATTTAGCTCATGGCAAGCTTTTGGCGATTAACTTCATTAAGTCCAGCATGTTGAATTCGGTAGGGCGAAATGAACTAGGTTCGACTGACTCAGTTGCGCTACGTGACACTGGAGCGGCAGTGGCACGACATGGAGTTATCTTTCGTTCTTCTCGTGTGCCGAATCCTTTGCACAAATGAGTCATACACTAAAATGAATTGGTTGTGTTCTCAAACGCATCAGAGGATGCGTAGATGATGTGCAGGGGATGCGCAGAACAAAAACGTCTTTCTCACGTGTGTGACAAATTTTCAAGTATGTAAATAAAATTTTTTACGAACACTCGACAAGTTTTCTTGAATCCTTCTCCATCGTACATTCATCCTATATCCCCATCTGAGAATACTTTCTAAAAACATCTGCAGCAGTACCGAGAAATAGTGAAAAAGCACTCTACCTTCACTAGTAAAGAGGTGCACCCTAAGCTGCTGCTAGGACACAGCCTACCTAAGTTTACTGTAACTGAGAGTGAAAAACTTAGAAGTGACGTTTAGCCGTGATAGAATCGCGCAATCGGCAAACTTAGTTGTATTCGGGTTGGCACGTGACAAATTCGACCTTTAACTAAGGCCCATGAAAACAACAGATTTGGTGCAAAGCAAGAAATGGTTGATAAACTCAGCCATCTTACTAGTTTTATTTTCAGGATAACTTGCAAAAAGACAAGCAGAAAGCAAAATGGTTACACATCTGCGCTTCAATTTTTGAACTCTTTTTGAAGCAGGTATCTCTGACGCATCGTCAACAATCTACAGTTAAAATGGAACCTGCTTGAAGATCAAATCAAGTTAATGCCAACGTCCACATCACGGATGCCAAAAAATCCTGTCTCCAAATACGTTTTTTAAAAGCTAATTGTCAAGCGATGAAGGAGCAAAGCAAATATATTCCGAACACATTATATTATAGTCTGTCTGTAAAGTGTGCAAGTACGAAACTCGGAGTAACAGAGAACATGTCTCATTTCTAGCCTATCTTCTATTTTATATATTCTGAACACATAAATTTTATGACTCGCTGACAGCGCATATATTCAACTTACCGCTGACCTTAAGAGCAGCAATTTCAGATGAATAATGATAAACCTTGGTTTGTGCCGCGAAAAAAACAAGCGATACAATTTTCGTCGAAATTTGAAATTTTTGTTGTTATCAACCTCTTCAATGTTAAGGAAGTAGTGGAACAGAATTTTTAAACTGAATAATCTAAGCAATAAAGCGAAAGCATATTGTCCGCTTGAAACCTACCGCAGCAGTAGGAACTTTGAGGCAGTTTGGTCTTCAGGATATTTGCTTAGGTTCACATTGAAAAATCTTGAAGCACTATCATACGATGTTGTTATTTTACATGACATTATTATTAATCAGATTGGACCCTTGTAAAAAGATTTGCTCGTCTTTGACTTGGAACCCAGGACGTTTGACTCCAAGAAATGTCCGGCTACAGGGGGATAACCTAGGGACAAATTCGTACAGAAGGCCACTCCAGCAATACCACTGAAAACGTATGCTACACGACGAGGGTCAATAACCGCCCAGCCTGCAAAAACAGTGTGCCTTGGACAATATTGAATGACAAGTTGCCGTTCATTCAACCCGTACACAAAGTGGGGTGGCTTCACCTTCCAGGCTAGAGGGGTGGAGGGTCATGAGTAGTAAAACTTACAGACGAAGACATAGATAAAGAGAAATTCAGGTGTTATTTCACCTACCGATAGACTATTTTACCGACAAACCAGGGCACTATTTCACCAAATAAAAATTTACCGGAAAAATCATGAAGAATTTGGGGGTTGTCATACCCCCTACATCTCCCCGCTAGCTACGCCCCTGCCAACACAGTCTGATTCCAATGGACCCTAATCAAGCTGTGAGATAGTTGGTCGCCTCCTTCATTCCTCTAAAGGAGGCTCTTCCATTTCTCCCCCGAACAAAATATGGATGTCTTTTCTTGTTTTCCTTCTTAACGACAGATTTTAAGAAAGCAAGAAAGGACGAAGAGGGTTAGGTATGCGAAAAATTGAATCTGCAATTTGAATCTCGCTACTATTATTTATTTATATTATTATTTATTTAAATGTCATGATAACAATCTGCGGTTCGCTTCATGGGTTCTACAACTGAATATAATAAACTCTTTGAACAAGAAATGTCGTAAATAAATGATATTTTATATAAAAGCTTCAAGATTACTGCTTACTAGGGATGCAAAAGACCCGTATAAGGTTGCAAAAGTTTCTTTGGTGCCATCCAGAAATTTTGTCTGAGGTCTAAATAGGAATTTGAATTTAGTCGGATTTGTTTTTGATCTAGCACTTAGACATGGCTACAGATCTAGCACTTAGACATGGCTACAGCTTGCGAGTTGTTCCGGAAGCAACGTTCGAAATTGCAACGAGAAATTAGTGATAAAGAATATCGGAGTAAGAATCAATGGCAAAATTTCTTCAAGCGAAATAGGAATTGTGTAGCATCGACCTTGCTGTATCTTAGTAGCCATGTATTGACCTTGAGACAGATGATCTAAAACTGACACCAATTCAAATATAATTGACGAATATTGCTGAGTTTTGGGCAAATCAGTAAAAACATCTCATTAGATTGTGTGTGTTGTTTCTAACATCTTAGAAGGAAGAAATTGCTAAAGTTATTAGCAGTACTGCTTTAAAACATAAACGACGAAAGACAGAATTAAAATCTAGATATGATTTAGCTGCTAATCTTGATTGAAACAGAAGATTTTAGTTCGAGACAATTCTATTGTCTAAAACAGGATTACCATGCCGGTTCGTTATAACGGCAAATGGTTATCTTCTACAAAAATGTCCACAGTAAACGAAAAGTTTTGTATGAAAGGAAATTTTTAATAAAATTCACAAAGGTTAGGATAATGAAAAATGTTTGAGGCCGCGTCAAGCATGCGTGCAGCGGTTTAACAAAATTTTGCTTCATACTTTCAGACATAAAACTGAATGCAGTGACTTTTTCAGATCTGACAGATTTTCCAAGATTTTTATTTTCCTAACACTTTACTTTGCTAGTGTTTGTCAATACTATTGGTAGAAAATCAACGGAGAAAAATCAGTTAAGTTTAATGCATCTTTCCAGTGATACAATGACTGTAAATTCATAACTTCACAGTGTAAATGATAATTCGCAGCAGAATGAAGCAAAAAGGTGTAGTTTACCTTGGCAATGTTGCGTATTACAAGGCCGCTGCTGGAAAGAATTCCCGGTGCAGTTAGTTGCAGTACCGCATGTGCGATTCCGACTTTGTTGTCCTTCATTGCATTTCTGACTACATTCTCCCCAGTGAGACCATGATTGCCACGAGGAAGTGGTGGTGTCTAAAAAGATAGCGACGAGAATAGTACTTGTAAGAAGCAATTGAAATTTACTGCATTTTAGCGAGCAAATTTTCCATGAAAACATGATGAACCCGCCATCAAAAGAAGTTCTCGACTCTCGGCTATTAAGAGCGAGCGTAGTTATTAATAATACAGCATTAGCTAGCAAGGGGGGCGCGTCAATGGTGTTGATGTTGGCCGGTGTCCACGCAAACAATGAGAAAAGTTTGTAAAATACTTTTCACTCATTTCCCCGTTCGTACAAACTTGACTTTCCAAAATGCTAGTTATTTGCAACTGTATGCAAAACTGTAGGGCCTCCTGTTTTGAATCAGATTGGGTTATTAGTTGATACATTGAGCACTGGCATCCAAAAGCTGGATGACTAAATTCAACTCGAGCTAATTGAAATGCTGCTACTAAGAAGCGGATCAACGAGTTTCGTTGTTGGTGGATCTGAACTCTTACATTACAAAAAACATAGCAGAATTTCTCTATGGTTATCATATAAAAATACAACAAAATCTTAATTACGAAGTACTTTACACCATGATTTCAAATAAGCTCAGCTTTAATTCTTATTATGACGTCATGCAAAACGACGATGGAAGACTGACTGAAACAACCTAAGTCTTTAAAAAGGCGTTGCATTATTCCTTGGGTTGTTGGGTGCAGACAAAGGCTGTTATGAAATCTGAAAATTTGCAAAAAGGGGGCTTGCACGACATTAAACATACAAGCAATGAAAAAAGTTTACAAGAAACTCAATAACCGCAATTTTGCAAACAAATATATGACAGGTAAAGTTTTTCTTGTGAAAGCCTAAACCGATTGTAGCAACAAAAAAGTGCGGGTGGCAGCTTAATAGTCTGCTGGAATGACCATCGTGAACAGAAAAGTTTGTACTTAACCATAGAATTAATGGAGAATATTCAACAAACTTTCCATGACAGGTTGTGTACAATCGGCATTCTTTTACCAAACAAAGAGGACGATAACTGTTTGCCATACTTCAAAGATAAAATTCCAAGATTTTAGTGATCCAAAATGAAGACAAAAGAAAATATAAATTGATTACAAAATTAATAAGTTTTGCACTAATCGTATCAACTTGGCGAAATGTTTCTCTCATTATCATAGACTTCAAGAAATTTAATTCTTCTACCAAGATAATATCTTATATTTTAAAACCTGGATGCCAAGGAATGGTCACTGGTAATTCGATGTTTATTTCACAGATGCTTCCCTTTTCTATTAAATGTAGTAAAGAAGACATACGGGGAAAATCTTTATTCTTGAAAGAGGCTTGAAGTAAATCCACATGGATAAAATAGAAGCTAACACATAAATTTTAAGAACAAGCAGGGAACAAGAGGAAGAATTTTTAAATGATATCTAACTAAAAATTCAATTACTGCAATACTTGTTATAAAAATATACGGCAAGACGAGTTATGTAAGAGGGTACCTGATGTGTTTTTCAGGGTAGCGGGAATCATCATTGCTTGGAGAGGGGAATCGGGGAATGGGGACTTTTTGGAAGCCGGATTCGCGGATTCGGGAATTGATGGTCGGGAATTGGGCTAAAAACGTAGCGAGAACCGGGAATCAGGGGATCTATTGGGGACTCCCATATAATTTGATTTTTGACAGTTTGTGAATTTTTCATAGACTTCATATTGCAAAGGCGTAGATCACGTCACAAAGCCCTTTTAAAATAAACCATCTCATATCATTGCGGAAAACTTTTTGAGTGTTTTCTCGTATCATAGGACTTTTACAACAGCTATGTGGGCGGTTGCAATAAAAACTTGCCAGCCCACAGAACTGGTGCCCAGATAGATGGGATACTCTAAACACGCAACAAGAAGCAGGTGCCTGACGCGTTTAGCTATGGGCTCTCAGGTGAAGGCATTTATAGGCACTATGAATGTTTTTCAATTGAAATTGTTCAAACATATCTACAACAGAAAGTCATAATGAAACAATCTATTGCTAAATGTGACGTTGCTAAATTGACAAAGCAAGACCTCGCAGTTTTTACACGTGGGGCGCTATCTTATGCAATAAAGCCAGTGGCACCGAGTTGAAATTGGATTTTGGTCGAAAAGATGTTCGTCTATAAGATATAAGAAATCGACCTTCATCGTTATAGCACGCTACTGTAATGATCCTTTGCTTTAAATGCGCGTGAGTTTTTTCCATTCAGAAGATGACGAAGAGTACCCAAGTGTGACGCCATCAAAATCTGTTTTTAGAAACTTTGATTTTTTTTCACATAATCTGAATGAAGTTTGCTAACGGATTACTGTTATTTTGGCCTGGTTCATAAAGTTATGGACTAAGACCAAATTACAGAGGTTTGATGAAGGAAAGAGCCGGTGTGGCCACATCTCAGCTAATTTGTAACATTTTCAACTGACTTTTCACGTTTAGAGGTACTTCATCGTGCTTTTTTGGGATATAAATATTATGATCATCGTTATAATAGAATTTTGCTGTAATGATCTTTTACTTTCAACGCCCTGCGCTTGGGTTTTTTCAATTCAGATAATGACGAAGAGCGTCGCGTTATTGAAATTCAAATTAAGCCAGTAATTGAAATTAATGCTGCAATTCTTGCTTATGCAGCAAAAATAGGACAATTACTGCTTTTACTGTTATTTAGCATTGCAATTAAACTCAGTGTCAATTATTTATTTTTCTAAAAAAAACTCTAAATAACTTATAAAAAACTAAGATTACTGTTGAATTGCATTATGTCTTTAAAGTGCATATGACACGAAAATTTTTTATTCGCCCCCAACACGTAATCGAGTATGCTGATCACGAAAATCACCATTAAATTTTCGAAAAACAAACACTTTCGTAATTACAGCTGCTCCAAGGTCGATTTTTGCTTCAATTTCTGTCACAAGGGATTGGGTCGAGTTTGACAGGAAGTGACGTAAAGTGGTTGTGTTAGTGGTCCACTAATAGTGGAAATTTAGATTGCTAACTAACAAGAAAATATACGGCTGAGTTTTACCTGCGAGTTTATGAACATGTCTCACGGCAAATATTCAAGCTCGAGGGCGTCAGCTTTTGACGAGAGTGAAGGAGAATAGCTTTTAGGTGCTGCTGATGGGCTATTTTTGCCTTGCAAGAACGAACCAGTCTTTTTTCTGCGGATAATTCAGACGCGGAACCAGGCGAAGCTGGCATGGCTCGAAGCTTTCATGACCGGGCAGAGGACGAAGATGGAATACAAAAATCCCAACTGCGTGATCGATGGCGAGGAAATATTACTTTGAGTCAATGGTGAGTGGAATAAGTTGTCATTGTGTTTTTTAGTGTTATAAATTCAGTATTCTCTGTACATTTCTGCTGTTTTTAGGCCACCATTCCCTGATCATAGCGGCCTGGCCTATTGCGTTGTATGGGCGAATGAAGAAAAAGTTTTACAAATACTGTCTAGTTTTTATACTGTAAAAGTTATCAATTCTTAGAATTAGTAAATTTAATATTTTATTTTCATTAAATCTGGCAGAAATGAGTATACCATATACATATAATATATATATGTAATGTTATGATCCTGCCGATTCTAAAGAATGTAAGGGAAACTCAAATCAACCATTATATTAAGTCATACAATGTTTTTGTTCAATAGGTATCTCTGTGCAATGGCATACAGTCTTGGTGTCTGTCAGAGACAAACGCAGATACTTCAATTCCAGAACTTCTGAGAGATTCAAAACCTTGTTGATGCCAAAGCAACTCCATCTGTGCAGAGCTTCCGTTAACGCTGCTTGCCTGTGAAGAACGAGGAACACAAATTTCAATGTTTACATTTAACAAAAAACATGATCCAAGATTAATTTTTTTGGTCTTGACCAAGGCTGACCAAGTCAAAGACCTCTATTTCTGTTATACAGAAACGACTGAGTCCGTGATTTAATTGAAAGTTTTTATATCATTTTTTGTTACTTGATGACTTCTGTTTATTGTTGATGACTTCTTGATGACTTCTGTCGATTCTTACTTGCATTTTGAATCTTTATCCCATAGAATATCATTTCCCTGCTTCTTAAATATTTCTTGAGTTGCCAACCCCCTGCTTTTTTAGGTTCCAAAACCTTTTTCGCTTTTGTATAAAATATTGAAGTAGTTTACATTTGTTTAAATGGTTTAAAAAATAACTGCAAAATTGAATATTTGGGTTATTTTTATGTATTAAAAACGGTGATATGGACCCCACACAGAGAGACAAGGAGTCCCTTTTTTCCATAAAGCGAGTGCCCCCGGTGTTTTCGACGTATCTCAGGTGTTAAATGAGTGTATTTTATTAAACTGCATTTATTTTTCTGTCATTGGCTCCTCCTCGATTTACTCCAAATCATTATTCATTTTCGTTTTCTCCTAATAATTATGCTTCTGAGCACAATTCGCGTCTTTTTCTTCTTTTCTCGAAACTCTAGGCCGTTCCCTTATACTCGAAATTTGTCGGCGCCTTTGAAAAAAAGTGATGAACTCGATTTTACTCTGCTTTCGTTCAGAGTAAAATTTCCAATGATAGAGGATTAACAGCAAATAAGCGCATTAAATTCTGCAGCGAAAATGGACAATTTTAGTATGTTACACGATCACTGTAACCCGGCCTTTACACAATAGAACGTTGTTAGGCAGTTATAAAAAAACAATAGGAAACTTATTACTCACCATGCTTTTTTAATTCTTGCTTCGTTCTTTGTCTTGTTTTGGTTTACGAACTGAGGGTAGAGCATCACGTCGAAAAAATGTTTTGGTATTTTCGGTGTCAAAACCAGGAGGAGAGGGAAATGTACGGGAAAAATCAGTCGGAAAAAGGTGATTTTGAATAAGGCTCGATATCTTTACGCTGCATTTTTAATAAGTAATGCCAAGCGGCGAACTTCTGTTGGGACAGGTTTTCCAGGATGGCAGTCAAGCACAACGGTATCTTCCTCAAGGGGGTATTCGTTCCATAAAGTCATGCACAACACTTTATTTCAATTTTTAACAATTTATAATGAACCAAAAAATTTTTCTAAATTTCTTTCCGACCTTTGATGGCATTGCTTGAGTTATCTAAATAAAACTTATTACAATTATGGAGGAAAAAATCTTTAGGGGGACAACAGTAGGTTCCGCACATAGTGAAACCATACAGAAGCCTTGTTCTATTCAACGGATACACAACCACTTTACGTCACAGGGGTCACGTGACCACAGGTTCGACCGCGTTTTTCTTGTGACACATTTTAGCTCGAGTGGGTGTCGGAAAACCCCGTTTTTTGGGGAAAGTAAGTCGCAAATGAAAAAACTAAGTTCACCATCGTTACCAGCGATGTTTCTTTGATGATTTAAGCGAATAAAAATGTTCGTGTCATATGCACTTTAAGAGATTAGAGTACTGTTAAAACATGGAGTCGGAGCTTAGGACCATCATGTCAAGAGCAATAAAAAGTAGCTCTGTGAAAGCAGGTGCTATGCGAAAAGCACGTAAAATGGATGGAGAGACAACAACATTTTCAAGAAAAAGGAAGGAGCACTCTAAGAAGGTCGACTAACATTGAAATATTAATATAGTAGATAGATAGACACACTCAATATTGAAAAGACAATAACATCGAAACAAGGCGTTTGAAAACAAGGAACGGATGAAAACAACAGGTAAACCGATAACAAGTAGGAATTCATTAATGTGAATAGACACAGTAATATTTATATTTCGAGGAACAAATGGAATGAGAATTTATTTTGTAAATGCTGATACATTTAATTGAAAATGGGAAGAAAACTTGCTAATTATGACGCATTTCGATAAAATGCAGTACAACCTATTTCTATTTTTGAAAATTGAAAACTGAAGATTTGGCAAAAATATGTCTTTCGTGTAGCAAGTTCTTGAGATTGCCTAAAAATTCAACGAGAATAAAATGCAAATTTATTTGCTCATTCCAACAAAAAAAGACCTAGACATGATCATTGTGACACCGAACAGGTTCGGTCTTGTAGCTTTGACAAAGTGCCGGACAGTTTGAATATTTAGCAAATGATTTGTGGAACCGAAGGAAACTTTGAAGAATGACGTAGGCCAGAGGGAAAGGATATTCGAAAAGACTGGATGCATAGCTCTGGAAAGGATCTTATGAAGGAGGACATTAGTTCATCTGCAGCTTGATCGATCCAGGTGATTGGAACTGAAGTTGATGGAAGTAAAGATAATAAAAATGGATGAAATTAGAGAAGCTACCTGGTACTCAAGCCATCTCATGAACTTACTATGCCAGCCTAGCAACATGAAACGTGACTCAAAACTGCCAATTCTCTAACAAGACAAAATTTCCAGACGCTTTTCAACTCCTATAATTACAGTTATAAACCGGAAAAGCTGAAGGAAATCCCCCAATCGCTCTTTGTGTGTAGAAATGCACAAAATTTGCTAAAATTTTGCAAAATTTAACCTTCTTTTGCAATGTTAGGCTTAAGAAAAGGTTTTAATAGAATCAAATCAGGGAACATGCAATTTATTTGGCTCAATACAGAAATTGTTCTCAAAGGTAAGTGTTCATGTAAGCGCCAAAATTCTTTTAACAGGAAACACCACCTGTTTAATAGCTATGTGAATTATCGGATAACCTATCAGAAAGATATCTAATTAGCTTCAGATGTAACAATTGCAGAGAGTATGAGCACCTGTTTGTTGATGTGTCATATTCAGGGAGAGATTTTACTGCGACGGGTACATCCAAAAATAAGATTATTAGATGAAAGGGTCCTAAAAAATCCTTAAAACCAAGTGGGCATTTACAAGAGGAGTTGCATGTTTCCATTTAATGTTAGGGTGTGACTGGAGAGACTAGGAGCAAGTTCAGGGTTAGACTAGGAGAAAACAGATCTCCGTTGCACAATTATCTATTGTGCAACTATCTCCGTTGCACAATTATACACAATTATCTAAAACATTATTTGTCCAATCCTGCTGGCAAAGGTATAACATTTAAAATGAATGATGGTATTCTTTTTGTACAAATATATGCCGATGACAGCATAAGAAGGAAAACAAAAATCACAGGACTCCTTACCTAGAAACAGCAAGACGAACAAGCTAATGTGGCTAAAAAGCAAAGTTTTCAAATTGGAGGTAGAGTAAAAATCTGACTTTTAATTATAAAGAAGAGCCTTTGGACAAAGAAGCAAATCTCAATTCCTCGGTAGCATTTTTAGGATTAATGGGATATTTTTTGGTGCAACATAGCACATTAGATTAGAGGTTGACAGGACAATAAAATATATAATATCCAGAGATAGGGATATGAGTGTGTTGGTAGAATAAAAACACTGGCGTTCCTGTACAAAAAAAAACTTAAATGAAAAATACGTAGGCACAAAAAATCGTGTTTTAAAAGTTAGGACTACCTGGATGTATTATCAAAAAACATGTCAAAAATCTCTGTTGAGACTGGTAGAGACTGGGCGATCTTATATATATACTTGAAATCACTGAAAATCTTACATATATACTTCAAATGAAAATTGAGATGTGTATCATGCAATACAATAATTAAAAAGACAGTCTATTTGAGATTATTTTACCTGATATCCATATAATGATAAACACGATTCTTTAATAAGAAGAAGCAAACATTACAAGCTGGCAAGAAATGTTACCAAGTTTAAAGAGAAACAGTCAGACACCCCAGAACATGAAAATATTCCAGTAATCTAAAAACCTCAGTCACGAAGGCTATGTCACAATCCGCAACCATTGATCAGAATTTTTGAATTTTACATTTTTAGATTTATATTGGTTTTGCTGTTAATCGACTGCAAACTGGAAACTTCTCTGTTGGTAAAAAGACTCGTAAATTTTGTCAGAAGCTTCTGTGAGAAAAGCAGCTTCAGCCAAACACGTCGTTACAGGGCCTATTTTATGAAAATTTTCTAAGACCACACTTTAAGAAAACAAGGCTGTATATGAAGCATGGAATCTCAAATTATCGACCATTGCCGTAGAAAGCGTTTTTCTTTATTCGTGTAAAACAAAAATCTTCAACATAACACAATTACAAATATGTTTCTATTATAGCCTATTCTTTATGGACTCCGACAGTAACAGTAGGTTAACATTGCTAGAGGCTCTATAATTCATACCTATTTTAATATTGATAGACACGCTGAGCCAAGAAATTTAGAAAAATGCGCACGATGAAAATCTAGAACGACCCTTACATATTGAAAAAATCATAGACTTATTTTGCCTTGAGATTTTTTCGCTTGCAGCAGTTTGGCCGCCATTGTTTTTATTGTCGCTAGATTCGGGGGTCTTTTAAAAGCTCTGATTGGCTTTTACACCATTTGAGAGCATAAAGCTGATTGGCTGTAACATTTTTCGCTCTTGTTGGACCAGATTAATCTGGACCAAGGAACTTGCGCTACGATTCATAGATGTTTTGTACTGTTCTGTTATGTATAAGGTTTCAAAACTTTATCAACAGAATAACATGTTTATAACAAAAATATAGCTAAAATGAAAAACCCATTCCACAATTTTGAATTTCCAAGATTACATTTTGGATTTCCAAGACCACAAAATGTGGGAAAACCACACTAAAATAGGTCCTGCGTCATTAAATATGAAATAAAATGATTCATGATTGAAATGATGACGTGTAAAATTTACAAATAGCCTGCTGTGATCTAATATGCTTTTTGCTGCAACAAAAAAGACGGCAGGACACCTGTGCATCTATTCTTCACTTTTTGGAAAACAAAGTCTTTAAAGTAACTGAGCGATTGTTAACAACGTCTTCAAATTAGAACATTGATATGATAAATGAGGGTAGCTATTAATTAAGATCGCATCACAATGCTAGGGAGAAATACTGCTTCTAATCTTTTGGTAAATATTTCAATTATGATGTGCAGGTTGGATTATAGAAAGAAATTTTATCAGTTCCAACCGCTGCTGCGCAACAGAGGCAAAATGAAAGAAGCCACAAAAATTCTACACTAGCTACCTGTTTACCATGCATTATATATGAATATATGAGCATAAGTGCCATATCTTAGGAATAGGGCGGCTAGTCCAACGTAGATTTGACGTATAGATAACCATGAAAACGCAAAACACCAGTTCTGTAAAAAGCAGGGCATGCTTGTAGAAATCAAAATGGCCGACAGAATGTGATCGCTTTTGGTAACTTTTGTTTTCTTCTCTCATTGAAAAACATGCTCCGCTAGGAAAGTACTGCCCTTGGATTGGCAAACACCTCCTGGGTCTGATGATCAAAAGGGACAGACTGAAAAAGGCTGCTCTTAAAAGTGAATCACCAAATCTTACGGATTCACACAGACAGGCTCGAAATAAATTCAACTCTCTCAATAACCAGCTTTAGAAGCAATATTTTGCTACAAAAATTCCGGAATATAAAGAAAACATGAAGGAAACTCGGAAAAAAATAATGCACTCCTGAACAAAAGATCAAAATCTAGCAATATTGATTGTATCAAAGATTCAAGTAATGCAATTATTTACAAGAAAGAATCTCAAATACAATAAATCGTTCTTTCTGTACAATTGGTGAAAACTTAGTCAGCAAAGTCGAAGCTGTTGCTAACCCTGTTCTATCTGGGAACTTCGATAATACTAATACCAATTTCAAGTTAAAGTTTAGGATGATAGAAGTGCAGGAATGCGATTTCCAAAACTAAGTCTTCAAAAAGCTTTGGGAATGACAATATCCATTATCTGCTATTTTCTAAAACTGACCTTACCATTAATTCAGAACGTTTTGTTCAATGCATCACTTCAAACTAACATTTTTCCAGACTCATGGAAATTGGCCGTTATCCCAATTTTCAAAGGAGCAAAATATAAAAAAGTCCAACTATCGCCCAATATTAGTTTTGATATCAGTTTTAAATCTTTAAAGTTAAAAATTCAGAAAACTGTGCTGGAGAGTGTTCAAACGTCAAATATATTGGTATACAGATCAAAAAAACATTGAATTGGAAGAATGCAAAATCCTTTCTACCAGAAGAAAAAACTCTGAAGACTATGTACAAAACTGGGTAAAGGTAAATAGGGTAAATATTTTGCTTCATGTTCTTTCAGACCCTTATTCTGACGTTTTATGCTCTACGGAGTGTCAGACGAAAAAGCTTTTAGCCAATATGTTATAAAATGTTTGCTTTTTTCAAAGCCATTTACATAATACTGTAGTTTCTGTTTGATTATTATGAATAAAGAAGAATATCATGGCATGTAAGAATTCAATTTGCATTGTCCCGATAATATAATCAAAATCTATCAGTTTTTACTATAATTCTGCTCTGCTAGAAATTAATCCTTCCGCCTGCTTTGCACTGGTTCTCGTTCTTTTGCTTTCAGGCCTAGCTCAAAATTTCAAAGCCGTGAAATCCTTTTCAAACTAGACGAAAACACGGCTTTGTTAGCCCAAGCCAAACAGACAAACAAAAAAATTAGTTGAGGCTGTCCTATGCAGGTGCATAGCAAATTGATTTGAACTCCCATGTCCGGTCGTTTTTCGCAAATAGAAATTAGAGTGCATCCTTCCGCGGATCGTGTTTCATCAATAAGCATATATAACAATTATTCAAATTGAAGATACTCAGGCAACAAACGAAATCAAACTTCGTTGCGAAAAGATTGCAAAAGTAAACAAAAGGGCATGGATCGCATACGTTTAGCAAAACGCCTTTTGGTTTTTGTGCATTGTATTTCCTCGCAGAAATTTCTTCCTGTTTGCCAACAAATTCATAGTCACAAGAAACAAACATTGCCTGCAGGAACAGTCGGATAGCGAGAAAACCTCAAATTGCATTACTCGTTAATAAAATTGAATAGGAATTCTTATTCTTGTGTTTACAAGCAAAAAATCCTTGTGAATAGAAAGACAAATTTAATTTGAGAACTGAAAATCGCTGCAGCTTCTCAAATCAAATCATATAAGCCATTGGGTTTAAAACCAAGCTTGGCTCCATTCTACACTGGGCCTTTTGAGACTGCGTTCACTAAAAAAATGTCCCAATTGTAAACGATTTTTTGGAACCTTTTAGGACTAGCGTTACCGCAATTTTAATTTCGTTTCCCATTTTGAACCAAATTGTCTTTTATGAACGAAATTGGCCGGTTTTGAAAATATATTCGCAAAGCATGCCGGTTGCGCCAGAGCCAGTAGCGCAAATGAAAAGTACAAAAGGAGAGCTGTTTATGTAATGAAAGATTTGTGTGAAAACTCGGTTGCCAAGGAACTTTGACGGATAGTGAGTTGGAACGGTGGTAAAAAGCAAAGACGTAAAGTTCACTGGGGTGGAATTACTGGCAAGAAGATCTCGTAAAGCAGTTCAGTAGGGGAAGCTCTGGAAAATCAAATAGCCTGTTGGGGAGATGAACGAATGAAAAGTTTGAAGGAGTGAAGCAACCCCATCTTGGATTCAAAGAGCATGCGCGTGGAACTTTATCATCATTACGCATGCTCTTTGACTCCAGGACGGAGGGTTGCCTAACACACTGGCTGACCTTCAACCAGTGGCGGCGCCAAGGGGTGGTATGGGGGGTAATTACCTCCCCAATTTTCTGAAAATATAGTCTATATATTTCTTCTAAAAATGGATTAAAAAACCCTGGGTAGGGGTAGATCAAATTTCCCAAGGAACGGGACGAATCACTGGAACGAAGCAAAAGAGGCGTGGTCACACTGGCCACGCCCAGTACCCTCCCACTCTGTAATAGCTGGCGTTGCCACTGCCTTCAACTGTTCGTTTCCACAGCAAAATATTTGCGACGCTTCAAAACAAAGGAGGGATTGGAGATTATTTTCACATTAGATCTTTATTTTCAGCTAATTTAAGATTAAATTCAATTTACTTCAAACGCAAAAATAAAAACTGCAATAACGGAATACCATTGTAAAAGCACATGAAAAGGACACAACTTACTTGAATTTCAAGGTATCCTAATTGTACTACCGAATATATACAAAGTTCTGACAGATGCTGAAAATGCATTAACAAACTGTGGTTGAAAGATATCAGCAATGAATTCTATAAAGTAAGGTTGTAAAGAAGTAGAACTTCCAGATAATCTAAATGTAGAGGCAGTAGTCGCATTAAAAACACGTAACATTGGGAAAAAGTTTGGATCCAACAATAAGGGCTGATGAAGCAGACACAATTTATTTAAGTCAAGAAAAAAAATGAAATGATTTGGAGACCTGACTTGACAGGAGATGATTTGGAAGTTGGAAGTTTAATTATAAGTATAATTAAGTATAATTACAATTGGATCAACAAACATCACTACAAAAAATCTGAGCTTTTGCACATATGAAATATAAAAACAAAACAGTTTTTATTAAGAAACATATAATTGCAGATGAAAAATAAAACATAAAATCAGATGAAGAAAGCATATCCGATAATGAGGTTAATAAACATGGAAATAGTCAGAGAAGGAATTAAATCAAAATTGACAAAGCAGGAAACATTTGCCTATGGTGAAAAAAATGTGGACCACAGCACAAGGTAGGAAATCCAGTAATAGTAGTACAACTAGGAATACTAGAACAAATTAAAATTTTTCTATTCATTTACAGAGTATGCATTATGATACAGAAACTTGGTTAAAAAAAACAACCAAATATAAACAAAGAATTTGAAGCAACCAAACATTACCAAAAATTGACATGTTTTAGTTTTAGTAGAGATATCCTGCCAATTTTAGCTTGACAAAAGAGATATCCTACCTCGTTTAAAATGGTTGGAATAGATTGTAGGCAAAAATTGATTCAGGAGTCAGTTTCTTTATTTTTATTGGGCACAGTTTTGTGGCGGGAAGACACTTTGGCTTTACGATGGAAGTAACATTCCAGGCCAAGTTGTGCATGGCAATTTTTTTGGTTTACGTCAAGCAAGAAACTTGGAAGTTGTTGAAACTGAGCAAGATCAGGCATCTTAACTCCAAAAAAACTTACTTGTGGTGAAGTTCAGGCCTGAGTTCAGTTATCTACAGCTGTGATGTTAGCATTATTATGGTTTTATAGAAATAGATGGTTTTATTGAAACATATTGACAGAGCAATGAAAAAAGTGAATCAATAAAAAGTGCATCAATACTCTGAGCTGGAATGGTGTTTGGTCAGCTTGTCAAAAAATAGCAGAGCTAAACCAGTAAGGGGTTTCTTTATTTTAATCATAGTTGGAATAAGGCCCAGCCTACACAACAGATCCTTTTTTTAAAAAAACTTTTTAACATATCCAGAGAAGCAAACAACATTTTTTATATATATGCTATAATATATATGCTATTATTTATATATGCTATAATAGAATACAGGTATTTTCCTTGCCATGCCACACAATACTTCCTGGCTTAGTTCAAAAGAGATGAACCTCTTGGTGGTTTCAGGCCCAAGGAAATCAGGGGTGGACACTTGGCAAATATTTTGGGGGCAAGCCTATTGTTTTGATAAGATAACAGCACATTATCCCATTGTTGTAAAACAAAATGGCATTGTCTTCCAAAATATTGGGGGGCAACTGCCCCCTCTTCCCCCCAGGTTTCTGCCACTGCAGGAGATTCACCCCTTTGCAATCTTCTCAGTGGATCTGGTTGGGGGCAATCACTCTGACATGCTTAGACATGCAAATATCTGGTCACATTTTAAAAGAGAAAAAATTTTAAATAAAATGATATTGATTATAAATAGGGAGATGGCATTTAAGCAAAAAAGAATAATAGAGAGCTTTATCACAATTTTCTCAAGCCATAGCCCTAAGTAAAATATTTTGGCAAGATTTGAAATCCCCAAAAGAAAACAGTGACATGAACCATCCATACCCTATAAAAAATTACTGTACCACCATGTTCAAAATGGGAATAAGATGCGTCAGCCACACGGCAATTGTAAGAAATCAAAAAGTTTTCTCGATAGTAAAAGTAGTTTGGTGACATAAAAACTGTGAAGTGGACAACAACCAAATTCATGAAAGAAGGAAAATAATTTTTCTGTTGCTTTTCACGACGTTTACGCTTTTAGGGACAATAAAGGACATAAAATTCAATGCTTCCCAAAAAATTGATGACTGGAATGGAGGCCTATGCAGGTGACCGCTATCACACAAATACAAATATGAACAATTTTTTTGCGGTACAGAATTTGAAAATGGCTTTGAAAAAAGCAAACATTTTACAACATACTTAAAGCTTTTTCGTCTGACACTCCTCAGAGCATAAAACGTCAGAATAGGTTCTGAAAAAACACGATGGAAAAATATATACCCAGTTGTGGATCGAAATAGGCCAATCAGAAAAACGCAAGCACAAGACCGGTATAGTTGACCAATCAGTGCCGCGAGCCTAAAGAAAAATTACCAATGGAGTCTAAGAGAGAAAACGAACTCCTTTTGTCTACACAATGGCGGCTTTTTCGTTTTCATGTTTCGGATAATTGGCAGAGCCCGGTCGTCCTTCCATCTATTTTGGAGTCAATCTACATAAAAACGAAAAAGCCGCCATTGTGTAGACAAAAGGAGTTCGTTTTCTCTCTTGGACTCCATTGGTAATTTTTCTTTAGGCTCGCGGCACTGATTGGTCAACTATACCGGTCTTGTGCTTGCGTTTTTCTGATTGGCCTATTTCGATCCACAACTGAGTATATATTTTTCCATCGTGTTTTTTCGGAACCTATTCTGACGTTTTATGCTCTGAGGAGTGTCAGACGAAAAAGCTTTAAGTATGTTGTAAAATGTTTGCTTTTTTCAAAGCCATTTTCAAATACAAATACTTTTACAGGGACTAAGACAGACAAGCACCTTGCCATCAAAGCGTAATTACAACCATAAAATAGTATACGAAATTTCAATTTTACTCACGGTATTGAAGGATGGTTTAGGTGTGAAGTTATCTTCAGGTTTGATCTGGGAAGCAAGAGCATTTTTAAAGTTTACCGCCATTTCGACCTCGATGTCAGAACGCGTCCATTTGTGGTCCTTTGGGGTCTGTAGTGTTTCTTCACCATGTGTTTTATTGCCTTTTTATACCCTTGCATTTTTATTGAATTCAATGATTTGGTGTGCCTATTACGTGATTTTAAACCTTTTTTGCTTGAATTCAAGACTGCTGAATGAATTTGTGCGGCTGCAACACAGCTCTTACAAAGGCACCAGCGACGGAATATAAAGGAAGGCAAAAATGTATGTCCAACCATACAGTTACTAGAGGTGCAGAACATCGCGTCCCCCTTTCCTTGCCCCTGTTTTCCCCTTTTCTTTTTCTCTTTCCTTGAAAACTCTTGCGACTGCAACACGATTAGACTCCGCAAAACAACTTTTGTAACTGTGTTTGGATGTGTTCTTACTGAATTCCTTTTGTTTATTAAGTTGCTTCCAATAATTGTCAGCCAAAAAAGTTGAGTCGACCATAATTAGCTAAATGAAGACCAAATCATAGCCTAGTAGCCTGCCATTGTTCTAAAGGAATTATTGATAAAGGAGTCGACCTTATGAAATGAGTGGAGAAAGAACCTTGTTTCTGCCTTCGATATATGTGTGTTATTTCAACTGGCCTATATGCAGGAATGTAAATTGGCAGATACTTTGATAGGGTGAAGGGTACGCAGTGTCCGACTGACGATGGGCAATTTTGATTCTGTACTAAAATTTTATGAAGCCCTTACTTAAAGAGCCTTTACCTTATATTCTCGGCATTAGCGTTATTTTATATTATTCTCTTATTTGAATAAGCATTGAAATTACGACTTAGGCCTGGTTCAGATGGCGTATTTTTCATGTGCCGTATTAAATATAGACTCAATTTAGTATATGATAAATACGACCTCTGAATCAATTTGGTACAGCCCTTTTCATTTTACTTGACGCAACTATTTAGTTTGACACGGTCTGCCGTATTACTCGACATAAGTACCGTTCTAATTCAGACGCTGCATTTTCCTTGTGCCGAACTAAATGCATAAATCATCAAACTTGTTAAAATATTTCAGTCTTTTGGTGAATGCGAAGGCGAACTGCCCGCCATCGATGACTCAAGAACGGCCGCTTTTCGGAGCTCCAGTATGCTCGGGATGCAGTTGCTGAAGAACCAGCCTTCGTTCTGGTTAAGCTTGTGAGATGACCTTGTGATGCAGGCGATGTAACATCTTTCGATTACAAATTATTAGAAGCAGGGATAGATGGACAGGGCCTGAAAACAAATCCTCTTCTTAATGTGGCAATTTTTGTAGTATAGCTAAAGTTCTTTGTCTTCTCCTAGTTCGGTCGTTGAATTTTTTAGCAGTGCTGATTTTCAATTTGCTCATTTTCGCCATTTTAGTTGAGTTTCTCACTCCAAAATGCTTCATTAACACAATTTTGATGGTAAAGCAATAGCAACCAAATAAGAACGGTTTGTTTTTAATACGGCGTTTGAATCAACTGCCGCATTTTCTATTTTATTCGAATCAAAAACCCCATTTAATACGGCACATGATCAATACACTGTTTGAACCAGGCCTTAGATTTTTCCATTCATTTCCGTTAAGTACGCCTCTATATGTTTTTATGTGAGATTTCCATCTCTTTAGTGTGTTACTCCGTTGTTCAAGAGCGTCAGCTCGTACCTCTAAAATTGTGAAATTATTTTTATTCGTGATTTACTCTTCCATCCAGCAATGGTATCCAAAGAACCAGGCCATTCTGGAACATTTTAAAAGAAGTAATGGATGTTTCAGAAAAGCCAACAGCAAGGCTTGTGTGTCATAATAGCAATTTTAGTCTCAGGATTTCAAAAAACTTTTCTTCTTAGTTTGGTACTACTTTGGTAGCTGCCTCAAAATAAAGCTAAATTCTTTAAAAATTGACTTGGTGTCAATTTTCATCACTGGTGTTTGGCTTCATCAGAATATTCGATTACAGAAAGCAACAAGAAATAGTTTGATTTACCTACTTAAAGAATTAATACATTTAAACATATTTTCTCAATGCGTTAATATGTATCCGTTATTCTAGAAATTCCAGAGGAACAATTTACAATCACCAAGAAGGAGAGTAAATTTTTATCTAGAATAAGATTGAACGTACAATGCTTTTGCAAGAGTCTTAAATAATTCATCAGAACATCAGTAATCAAGTTCCAGAACATCTTGCTCTTTTCTAGCCTTGCTCGCTTCTTTGTGAAGCCGGTAACAATTCCAATAATTCAGATCCAGAGACGCACAAAGTCGAAGACATTTGGCATCCAATACTTTGCATATTTCTTTCATCGATGTCTGAAAAAGACAAACATATTTCTCAAGGTTAGAAATTCGTCTTTTGATACTTCCGTAGCACAGTGCTCAATACGTATACACGTAGAGCGTGATATATCATAGAGTTGAAGAAAATAAGACTTTATGATTCATCTCCACAAGCCTGACATCTCTTCGTCATTTCATTTCGTCAGACATCTCCTGAAGAGTGAGTTACTCACGAAACAGGCTTGTAGAGATAAATCATGTGGTCTTATTTTCTTCAACTCTATGATATTTCTTAAGGTTATATATTTGAAAACTTGGAATTTGAAAGATACCTAGAAAAAGCGGTAACGAAAAGAAAATAAGAGATTGAAAACAAGCTATATTCTAAAAAAAGTATCATTTTTCATGGATACAGGTTTTTAAATAGAGCCAACGGTGATTTGAAGCTTAAAATGGGAACTTATGTTGGATTAACACCCTTTGAAGTCCTCTGTCTCCCTGCTACCACCCCCCCCTTAAACTCTTGTTTTTTACACCCCTACACATTTGCAAAGTTGCTCTAATGTACAATTTTCCTTCCTTCTCACAGTAATATTTCTAATAAGCCACCAGAAAATGGAACATACATTTCAGGAGTATCATGATAATTTTTTGAAAATTTTGCCATTATCAACCCAATTGCACTGCTCTACGAGACACATTAAGTTTACTATATAGAGAAACGTGCTTTTTTGACCAGTGTATTGTATTGAAAATAATGTATAGATTAACATAAGCGATTATTGATAATATCATTTACATTTTAGTCCTATGTCATTGTTGTTTTTTGCAAAGCTACATTTTTAAAACTTTGCAATTGCGATAGATAAACAAAAAGTCGTGATTTCAGGTGTATTTTCAACTGTTTATGTGCTTGAAAATGTTTAAAATTTGGCTAATGTAAATAAAGCACCTAAGTGAGTTTATGAAAAGTGTGTACGTATCACAATTATATCAGAATGCTGTCAAGACAGGAAATGCTAGCCGTGCCAACACTGTGCATTAGTATCGGATTTTCAACAGTGAATAGCCATCGAGTACTTACAGAGTACGGGCCAATGGTAGGCCCTGGGTACGGTAATCCACCAATAGAAATAAACGCATCGGTATATGATGAGATTGCAAACATACACGTGATCAACACTAGAAGCATCCGCTTTGAAACCATTTTGTTATCCTGAAAGATAAGAAAAGAAAATATGCGGTGATCAGAGCTAATGTTGTAAATTAATTTAGAGGAGAAAATTGGAATACATGCAGTGCAGATACTATGAGCAAGGATTGGTGTGATCCAAAACCTTTATAAAAATTGACATTAGAATTTTCAGATTCTTTTTAATACATGTCTCGTTGATTTGTTCATCGTGATTAATGAAAAGCTCCAATATGATTGGCCTGAGTAGCAATACAGATTGTTCTAAGGTTATTTCATACCTGTACGGTACCTGCAGCTTGTTCTTACTCAATAACAAGTCGAAACTCTGTCATAAATATGAAATAAGTAGAAGTGTTTTTACCCAATTGTTATAAACTGGTTGCTAGGGTGATTGTAAACTTTGACAATTTCAACAAAGACAAAAACAAAAACAATGGCTTTTATGACTTATTAATGTTTTAACAAAAGAGTTAGAAAAAAATTAAGATATTTAAGGTTATAAAATTAGAACATAAACCACACTGATACAGAATTCCATTATAAATCCTCTGATTGAAATGATTCAGCTGCTCCAACCTTTTTGAAAAAAAAAAACTAAATAATTGAAGTCTTTTTCTTTGCTTTTACATCTCTGAGAACAATGTTTCCAGTATAATGTTTTGCTTACAGCTAACGCTTTCCAATGACGCAAAACGATTTCTGTGGTTTGAAGAAACTAAAGGCAAAAATTGATTGCTGTACAATCATGGAAAACCTTTTGCTAAATTAGACGAATTTCTTACCGTTTCTTTCAATAATTAAACCTTCAAATGCTTTTTTCCACCGTATGCAACTTCTTGACTATTGTCCGCAAACTCTCACGCTTGTGTTTTATCTGAATTCTAAATGCCTCATCTTAAAGAGCAATCTCCTATTTATGCAAATTAAAAACGAGCAAGCCAGTGGGTGAGTTGCCGGATGCAAATATTTAAATAAATGTTTTGTTTCCGTGATGGGCAGTTGCGTTGGCTCAGAACAGCCCAATAATCACGCTCCTACACGATTGAAGTAATGAGATCTAACTAATTACCGAATCGTCTCAGATTTGCTGATTTCTTTAGCAAATAAGACAAATAAATTTGCAGCATTTAGTCGTATTATAGTAAACAGAGACTTTGGTATTTTATTAACATTTCCTCTAGACTCTAAAGTGTGAACAGCAAATGCCGAATCAATTATCAGCAAGGTTTTTGGTGTTTTGGTTCTCATTGTGCGTTGATTAACGCGACGTTGAATAGTGCTCCAGCTTTCATATCAAAACTGACCTAAAACTGTCAATAACACGTTTTAGTGATAAATATTGAAGTAAACGTCCTTCTTGAAGAGTGCATAAATGATCAACAATCAATTTCAATCAAGTCAAAGATAGAATGCAAAAAGGTGAACTTTTTTATAAGGATGAATAAAAATGCAAATTATTTATGTGTCTTCATGCTCTTAAATTTTCTAAACCTGGGCCCAATATTACTTTTGAGTCATTCCCAAGCAACATAATGTGTGAATTTTCATACGAATCAAAGAAAAAGTTCAGATATTTGCTACTTTTCTTCTTTATCATTTAAAGTTGTAGGAAACAAAGCAAACAAGCACATTGAATGTTTCTCAAACATTTCCGTTATGAAAAGTAACTCTTGCCCTGATTGCCCAACCACGTGACGAAATTTTAGACCTAATATTCTTAACAAATTTATCTTCATAAAAAAGGGTGTATTTTGGGCTTTGAGGGGCTTTGACATCTTTATAATCTACTTGAAACACAACTGGCTCGTTAGGAAGTGTATGTACCTACACCACGCGGATGAAACAGGCATAAGCCACGTGTCTGCTATTCCGTATGAACTCATGTTTATGTAGCTAACAGATCAGCGTTTAACAATAAAACAAACATAGCCTAAAAATTCATTTGAATTACTTTCTTCTAGATTACTTTATGTCAGGTGGGTTTGCAAGCAGAGACATCCTTTATTAAGTCAAAGTTGCATTTGGAATGAATATTTCGTCATATTTGATCCCTGAATTGAGATCCTTTTCGGAAGATTGCAAGACATGATGTTGAAATTCTGAAGTCCTTGCACAAGCAGTTGGCATATTGTCAAATCTCAAATGAGTTCCGCAATCTCTTAATTTGACAAAAATTTATTGTTTATACGAGTGCAACTGCAAATGGTATGAGAATTGTCTCTGAGAGACATCTTACCAATAAAATATCTCTATCGAAATATCAATGGCAATCGCACCATTTCTTTTTCAGTGTTGCTTCACGACTGGATCAAAGACACTCTATTTTCTGTTATGAGTACAGTTTTATAAGAAAAATAGCCGCTAAGTTTTTCAAATTTAAGGACAAGTAGAAAGTAGCAATTGATTTAACTTAGGTGAAGAAAACGTAAGAACTGATAGAGGAAGATTAAGCTTACATAAACTGTTAATATTATTCAACAAATTAGATAATGTCCTACTTTATAAAGAGGAATTTTTTAAATTAATTTTAAATGTTAGAAAAGTGGAGAGAGACAGAGAGAAAACCTAATAAGTTTATGAGCTTGAATTCGCTGCAGATGAGAATTTTCTCTAACAGACAAAGCAAAAGAACTTTCATCAAAGCATTTCCATTTTAACATGGAGCTTGATCAAGAAAATTAAAAGGATAGGATTTTATGACCCCAAACATGTTTCCCGTGTCAACATACTGAATGCTGTATGAGAAGATGAGCATCAACTATAACGATATTGCACAATCCGCTCATGGTTTGCGGTAAGAACTTAATCTAGTGGTTTAGTTCTAAGTCCAAAACGGTGTGAATACTAAAACATCCTTGCCAACAAAATCAAAGAAATTGTTAATGCTCCAAAAATCTGCTGCCATCCGATCTGCTGGGTTCACGAGTGAAATAGGCGATTAAGCAGCGTGTGCTAAGAATCATAAACAAGATTGACTTAAGAAAACTTCACTCTTTCTTCATAAGAACAATTTTAGATGAACACGGCCGTGAATATTTTAAGCATTAAAAAACAAGCTGAGGCTAAGATACGACAAAATACTTTTGAATAAGCCTTACAAAGGCTTTTATATAATTAGCATGACCTGTCAAAGAACTTTCATTAAGGACATTGCTTGTAACGTAAACGCTGATTATGGCAAAATATCTGCATAAAAATTTCTGGAGGCTTTTCTTTAATGGCAGGGTCAATTTTTAATGGCAGGGAAATATTACCCAGCTTGAGCCTAAATTTATCGGCTCTCAAATTCAAAAGAATCTCAAATCTCACACAATAAATCCAATTTTGAAAAATGTACAAAACAGCAGTTTTGGTATGCCGTGACGTCATCATCCAGGGCTATCTACTAAACAACTACCTTATCTTTATCGGTGCTTTAATCACAACCCTCTCCAAAACTCTTCAATCTCCAAATTGAAAAACAGATCTTTGATATCAGCTGGCATCACTCGGTCGAACCATTTTGGTTCTACAGTAAGCTACCCATAACTCGAACCTCCCAAGGGAAACATTGAAATGGCTCAACATAGCGAATGTTCGAGTTATCAGGGGTATTTCTGCATCAATGTATTTCGCAAGGGAACGCATATCAGTTCAATTTAGCCATTGTTCGAGTTTTCGAGGGTTTGAGTTATCAAAAGATAATTGTAATTCATCTGTCCTTCCGCCATCAACCAACTTGCCAAGCTGTCTTTCAGGCTCTAAAGATGGCCGCCATGGATGTGCAATAAATTTTGCATGTAGGGAAAATCCGAATGCAAATACAGTGCTTATTAGCATTGTTGAACTAGACAATTTTTGCAAATCTTCTCTTTCTTTCCTCTTTTTGTTCTAGTTCTTTTAAACTAATGAAAAGAGTATTTAACTTTATCAGACATATAAATGAAATTGCATGTTTTCGAATTTGGCAAATCTAATCCAAAGAATAAAGTACCATCTTGGAAATCTAAACCAGAAGTATGTTCAAAAACTTTGGAAACTTTGGAAACTAAAAGCAGAAGATTAAGCAACATAGCTCTATGTTTTCCAAAGTGTTTGGTGTCATACCCAAGAAGCCCCATTCACTTCCTCGTCGGGGACCCTGCGAAGTGAATGACCGAAACTTTCCTAATTTGTAGTTTGTCGTCAGGCGAGGTTCCCTAGGAATACATGTCTATCAACAATTACACTCATTTTTTTTTAGAAACCAAGGCCGATGTTGAGTACACCAGTTTCTTAATGTTCTGGAAATTTCAATGCTCGCTGTTTCTTAAGAGTTTCTAAATTATGATGTCATGAATGATGTTATGAATTGTTCGTGACCTTTTTTATCACATCAAGAGATTCGCTTCCGTTCCGATGCTGTATTTAGTTGTGGGAAGTATATTTTTTATCCCTTGTTTCTCAAATTCTAGGCCAACAGGGCAATCTTGTTCTTGGATTTTACAAAATTTCGTTGTTCTCAGTTTTATCATGATTTAATAGTTTCTTAATTTTTTTGCTTCGAGTACTGAAGTTTCTTAATTTTTTCTGACTGTCCAGCACTCGTTTCTTACAGCCTGTATCTTATAAAAGAAATCAGTGTAATCTGCAACGACAGAGCAAATACACCAACCGATTCGACTTACGGCCTCTCTTTGGAAGCTTCTCCAAACTTCAGTATACGACTTTTTTGGTAGATCGGTATTAAGCTCAGGTTTGATAGTATCTCCATAATTTTAGGCTGGATACAATTTTTCGCATTGTTTGTGCTTGTATTTTAGATTTTCCGGAGAAATGAGGTTTGAAAATCTGTAAGGAATTAGGAATTTGACTGCAAAAATCATTCCGGAGGAAACTTAACCTCTCTAGTCATCAAACACGGTAAGATCCCTTATAAAATTTTTATCTTTATGTCGTCATGAAATCCATGCTCTCAATCCGAATCTGCGGTAAAAAAATGTTTACAAAAGAATTGAAGAAGTTTTTTCAAAATGAGGCCTTAAGTTGATTTGACGTATCGATAGAGATTTAATAGCTGGCTTTTTCATTCTGCCTGTATTTGAATTAAATCGAGGGTCATTTTGTCTATTTACTAGACGACGTGGAATAATACAATCATTACTGCATCAAAGTTTCTAAAGTGAGAGCAATTTATATCCATTCCTTCTTCATTTCTTGTTAACACAACTACTCTCGTTTCGGCTTCTTCTCTTTACAACTAAGATCTGAAATCAATGTGCAGTTGTATTGCCTTATCTTGAATTGAAGAAAAAACGATACACTCCACATAGCTTTAACTAATGCTTGTAGGGCGTGGCTTGGAAGGCCCTTTATTTGTGTCCATTTCATTATTTTCAGGCTAGCGCCATCACTAGTTATGTATCGTTTGGATATTTAGGGGCAGCACTGAAATATAAAGTGCGTCTCAAGACAGTGGAAAACTTGCAATGTTAACCGCTTTTCACTGCTGTGAGTCTAACAAAAGCCACTTTATCTGCAATAGGTCATTGGAACCATTACCTACTATAATGTGCCATACGACCCGTTATAGGCCCTTTTCATATCACACATACTAGCTAAAGCACGGTCTAGGTTGCCGGAACCTTAGCCATGGCTCAGGATAGTTTGACACGGAAAACCTAGGCCCGGTCAAGTTTTGTTCGGATAAGATTTTAAATGAAATGTCTTGTGGAAAAAGGTGTGCAAGTGAGTTATACAATGAAAAAATACATTCGGTTATATGGAAAACGCAACAGAAATATTCGTGGCGCGGAGAAAGTATTAAAGTGCATTTACAGAAAATAAAAGTCAACTTGTTGTTTTTTCTATTTTGTTTCTACCAAATACAAAATCGGATTTTTGTAGCGTCTCAATACGAAGGTAAATAAGAAACGCGATTATTGATGTGTGGAAAATATGAAGCATTGACCGAACCCATATTATAACAGCTCATTATATAAAGTGGTAATCAATAGGATCAATAAGCAGCCTTCCTTTACGATGTACATGGTAGCAGAAGTTGAAAAACTAAACACATTTAAAGGTTTGTTGTTAGAAGAAGAAGATAAAGAAGCAGAACGAGAAGAGGTGGAGAAAGAACAAATAGAAGTAAAAGAAGAACAAGTAAAGGGGGGGAAGGAGAAGAAACAACAAAAGTGAATGAAGAAGTAGAAGAGGGTGGGGAGAGAGAAAAAAGAAGATGGAGGAAGATGTAAAAAAGTAGAAGTAGAAGGGGAGGATGTAGAAAATAAAGTAGAAGAAAACAAGTAGAAGGTGAGAGAGGAGATACAAAATAGGATAAAGAAGAATAAGAGGGGCCAAAGAAAAGAAGAGGAAGAAGATGAAACAAGTAGAAGTAGAGGGGGAGGACATAGAAAATAAAGTAGAAGAAAAAAAGTGGAGGGTGAGTAAGAAGAAACAGAAGAGGATAAAGATGTAGAAGAGGGGCCGAAGAAAAGAGGCGGAAGAAGAGGAAATGATGAAGAAGGAGAAGAAGAAATAGAAGAAGAAGATAAAAAAGAAAAGAAGAGGAAGAAGATCAAAAAGGTAGAAGTAGGGGGGGGAGGGCGTATAAAATAAAGTAGAAAAAATAAGAGGGGCAGAAGAAAAGAAGCGGAAGAAGCAGAAATAAAGGAGGTGGAAGAGGACAAAGAGGTAGATGGAGAAGGAGAAGAAGAAATAGAAGAAGAAGATGAAAAAGGTAGAGAGAGAAAAGAAGAATAAAAATGGAAAAAGAACTAGAACCGAGAGGGAGGAAGAAGAAAAAAGTAGAGGATGAAAACAAAGAAGTAGAATGAAGATGCAGGAAAAAGAAGTAGAATGGAGATATATTTGCCCAACAGGAGCAATTACACTCTTTAATACTTGCTCTACATAAGCAGCTCATTCACTCAAACTTGCTCAACATGAGGAAATCATTGTTTCAGCGCATCAGGTAGTTTGTTATGTAATTTTCATGAAATAAAAGATAAGAAAACATTATAGTACACGAAATACATAAAATAATAGTCATAAAATAATAGACATGTAATATAACAATACATTTCGTTGCTTATCTTGAGCAATGTTCTCCCTATAAGACGAAATTCCTATCAGTTAATTTTCAACTATCCCCTTGATAACAATGGGTTTTCAAAAAGAAGCCAACAAGGGTGTATGCAATCATGCATGATAAATTGTTACCGTACGGCGGACATAATTAATAAATTTATGTCAGAGGAAGGTTGGCATCCATCAATTAAGAAACCGATACAACAATGAAAGGTCGATTCAGTAGCATGCCAATGAAACGCCAGTTTTAATTAAAAAAATGTTTTAATTTGAGGATAAAAAAGCACTGGTAACAGCAAATCTAAAAGAAATTCTCTAATTGCAACAATTTTATTGCCGACCCAAGAAACTTATGACAACGTAGCAATATTAGTAAAGATATCATTACATTGATCACAACACAATACAGAACAATTTTAGTATGCTCGGGCCACTCATCCGCCAAAGGTTCAAGGTTACAGAATGCACAAGTACCCGAGCAGCCGTGGGTAACAGCGAAAATATCAATAGCAAAATAGACTACGCCAAATTATCCAAAAGTCTTGCGATGTCTAATGAGATGTCAAGGCTACTATTTAAAAAATGCAACAAAAGTATTGTAACAGCAGCATTTCTGTCTAGTTTTAAACAAGAGCCTTCATTCTAACAAAAGAACAGCATTTACCATAAAATGGCTTAAAGCTAGGAATAAATTTGATGAAAGGCTAAAGAAAAACGCCTAAAGTTAATAATTCCTCTAATTTTGCATGAATAGCTTTCAATTACACCTGGTCGTTTATAATAAAGAATAGTTGAAAGAAATCCCGCTTCTGAAGGATACAATAAATGTCATGAATAAATGTCAACAAGCAACGATAAAACTTGCCGCTCAAGTAAACTTTTTAACAGACAAATAATTGTGAAATTACAACACAAAATTGTTGCAACTTTATTTCGACTGGAAAAATTCGGCAGAGAAGGCACAAGCACGAGGTGTTAATAATGTATGTTGAAAGAAGTGAGACTGCTCCGATTCATGCGAGTACTGGATTTCACAGCAGGGGGTCAAATACAGACCTCAAAGCATTTCTACACACAGCCTGGTAAACATACCTGGTAGCCGGTAAAGATACTCAAACCTGGTCAGTCACCTTTTCATCAGCAAGCCTGAGCTAAACACAGTGGTGAGAAGAGAACAGCGCGAAATCAGCATACCAAACAAGCACGAGAGATCCGACTCAAAGCAATTAAATACACCCATCTGATTCAAGGGACCCACACTTTCATGCAGAAGCCCCAACTACAGAACTCCTTTTTCTCTATTCCCAATGGCATCAAAGGAGCGCATCAGGACTTAAATGCCAAATTGAAGCATGACAATTGACACCCAAATGCGAGTAATACAAACAAGCTAAAATAGAACTCCTAGCGAAATCAAATTCTACAACATCCCACGTGAAATTAGCTCAGATAAAATTCCGTTTGGTCAGCATTTAAAATCAAATTACAAAACATTTGACTCTCACAATCGTTTTGATTTGTTCCTGACAATTAAAAGGGTAAAGGTTATTCGGTATCAAACGTTGGGGATTGCGCTGTTAGGGGTGCATCGTCCTGGGCTACAGCATTGTGTGGTGGGGCGACCAGTTCCCTTCAACGCCGCTTTTTACCTCCCTAGTATGTTCCAACTAGGTACACATTTTCAGCTGAGGGAACTAAGGGCTGTCCTTCAGCCTGGATCGATCCCGAAGCAATGGCATTACAGTAGAGCACCTTACCATTCGGCTACCACGGCACCTTTTACCATCTTTTCACCTTTTCCCTAACTTCTACCTTTATAAATAACTTCATTTTTCTCTGAAACGCCAAATCGCTTGAAAATAAACAATGCAGAGGTTTAGTTGGTTTGCTTTCAAATATGCAGACTACAGTTACAAACGACCCTTTGCTCAACAGGCAAAAGTTCATGAAGACACCTGTTATAAAATAGCCTTATAAATTTCCAAGCTGTTAAAGGTTTATCAATGAAAGATGCATAATATAAAGGCAGCTTGCGATTCTTATGATCTTTATTTCGGGATAGTTTCTGTAATTTCTAGCTTTTGTAGCACTAAGTACCCAAATTATGTTTTTTAAACGCCTTTTGCGCAATGCATCGAATGTCGACGTAAAACTGTTCATACGTAACTCCGTGTCGAGAAAAAGAATTTCGTTTCTAAAAGATTTATGGGTCGCTCTCTTTCTATGGCAGTAGTTCTAAAGTCAATGTCTGCCGCTCTAATAAGCACAGCTATTAGTTAAACAGACATGAAAAACGTTTGAACGCATTTTAATCGGATTATGAATGCATGTGTGCAAAAGTTTTCTTTTGAAGTTCTCAAAAGATTCCACTTTAGAACTTTTAGTCAATACAATTCAAAAATCGTTTCATTGAAGTCAAATGTTCGTTTTTAACTTTAGCTAAATGTTGTTCGACAGGAATGCGTATCTAAGTAAACATAAAACAAAGGTTTACTCTTGAGCAGCAAATTAACATTTAAATATTTACCAACGGACACCTATTGTTAACTTCTGAGAATTATTAGAATCGGTCAGCACACCATTAGAATCAAACCATTAGAAAAGGCTTTGCTCCTTCATTTCCCATTTAAAATGTGCATACTTCAAATTGATTCTTATAAAGTCGTCTACATAAATGACATTAACTGATTGTAACCAATTTCAATGCATTGTTCGATGCAAAGCAAAGCCTTCTGTATCACTTTCACCTATCTTTCAAACTTTGTCGTTAACCTTCATTTTGATTTCAGCTCTTTCATAAAAAACTTAAAGTTTACGCAACCTACCTTAAAACAGCTGTCACTGGAAAGCCAGAGCTTAAAAAAGCCTTATCTTTCACTCTTTGCTGTCGAATATTTATACAGTGGAAGTTCGCTTCGATTTCTTTTACGTGATGCAAACACGGGGGAGGCTGCGAAAGCTGTGTCATGATTTGTAACCCAGACTGCAGAGTATGGCAGTTCCCGACAAGATTTCACGCGTGTACAATCATTTCAACAACATTTTCTGCGTGCAAGCTTCCGTTTAATATTCAAATGGCATGCAAAAATGAGTTTTTCATAAAATCGTCACAGTAAACTTTGTAGGCAATTTCAAATTTTGGCATACAACACTACTACGGCATTGCAAAACCTGCAGACTTTTTTGTTACCGAAGCAGGAATTGTTAGGAGGGAAGCAGAGGCCGTATTTACTATAACTTTATTACGAAAACCTTCTTTTTGCACACCATATGGACAATAAAAAGAAAGTTTGCACGCAGAAGATATTGTTGAAATGACTGTTCACGTGTTAAGACTAGTGAGAAAGACCAAAAAAGCATTGAATGTTCCAAAGATCACGCACATTTCCTAAAAAAGAGTACAATTGATGAATTGATTAATGTCAACAAACTTAATTGGTTATCTTTACCAATTCAATTACATTATATTTTATCATATAGTCGAAGCCACATGTCAATTTACCTTATGTATGTTATATCTTCTGTGAATTTCCCATTTCTAAGCGAGACCAACAGGAAAAGTCACCCCGTCGTACTAAACATATCTGCATATCATTTTCATTGGCTCTTAGCGAGATCCCCTTTTGAGAATCCCCTTTTTCCCAAACCGTGTAAAGAGCTATCGCCACAAAGCAAACGTTAGTACAATATCCACTGTAAAATCATCGTGTTTCCTAAAGCTTCGATAATGTTCTTGGCTTTAGAAATAAAATAAAAATTTCAACAAAGCCGCACTCATTCTGCCTTTTACACGCTTGAAGTGCCTATCCCAGGTTATTTTCTCGTCAATAATGACGCCTAGGGAATTCACTTGATCAACCTCTTTTATATCCGAACCATCTAGCATACAAACCTCAGGAAGGTTAAAGCCTTGGCCAAACGATTTGATTTTTGGCTCGATCTTTCTCTCGAAATTTGATCTCAAAATCGAGCGAAGTCGAGCATGGGTGGCCAAACGATTCAATCTTTTGCTCGATTTTTCACTCGACTTTTCACTCACGCCAACAAATTGAAGGTGAAGAAACGCAAATCGGCTGCCGTGTTGATCTTGCGTGCAAATATCCTTTTATAATCTCTTGACGAACTAGAGCGACATAAGACCCTGTTCGTTAGTTTTATGCAGGAACCGCCATTAAATACTTATTTGGTTTAAGCAAATTACTACTTTCAGGCAAAACTTTGTTTCTTTTGATTAATTTCATTCTTAAAATGGAATTAATCACTTAAAAAGGTCATCTGGACCTCCAGGCCCCAGGGTAGTATGCTTCCCTGCCCAGCATAAGAAACGATAACTGCGCACGCGCTCACTCGACTCACTCGACAAGGTGGCCAAACGATTCGATTTTCATTTGACAACACCTTTTTCACTCGACTTTTTTGATACAGATCAAACTTCACTCGACATCACTCGACGCCATTTGACTTGCTCGACAAGGTGTCCAAACGACTCGATTTTTCACTCGATTTAGTGTCGAGTAGAAAATCGAGTGAAAAATTGAGTCGTTTGGCCGGGGCTTAAGGTTCCGCGTCATTTGTGGGTGTGCTAATGCCATGAATTCAGTCTTTTCGTGATCAGGACTTATGACTAGTTTATTTACTCTCATTTATTCAGAGATATTGAATAGTTCTTGATGTGCATCTTCAACCAATTTCACTGGATTACTAGAAACAATTGTCAAACTAGTATCATGGGGATTGCAAGCAGTCTTCAAGATCATTCAGATTAATGATGAAAAGAAGAGGGCCTAAGCAATACCCTTGTGGTATGCCATACAAGTAGCGATCTCAAGAAATAAGAGACTTGGTTGCGAGGCAATAAGCTTTCATTGAATGTGACAAAAACTCATTTAATGCTCATATCCACAAGGCAGAAAGGCAGCTCTCTTAGAAGTCGAAATGAAGCCTTGGAACTGAAGATACGCGACAATTAACTCGAAGTAGTTTAAAAAACAAAGTTCCTTGGAGTGCAAATCGATTGCTCATTAGATTAGAAAGAGCAAATTAAGGCAGTTTCCACCAAGATCTTCAGGGCGATCGGCTTTTTGAGACACGCTAGATCCTTCTGCCTATGGCAAGTTTGAAAACTCTTTTCACTGGTATTGTGGAGCCCCACTTTCGATACTGTTATTCTGTCTGGGGTTGTGCTGGGTCTACAGACATCGACCGGAAGTTACAATAACTTCAAAATCGGGCTGCTAGGATCATAACAAATAGCAGCTTTGATACTACAAGAAGACCACTTATTGCGAGGTTTGGCTGGAAGACAATTGAAGAGCTCATTGGCAATGAGACTAAAACGATGGTCTTCAAGTTGCTCTATGATTTGGCTCCTCAATACTTGTCTAACCTCTTCACCAAAAACTCAGCATGCTCCTCCCGCAGCCTCCGGAACACTGAGACTGATTTAAAGTTGCCAAAGAAGAAGTCAGCAAATGGACAAAAATGCTTTTCTTTCCGGGGAGCAAAACTATGGAATAGTCTTCCTGTTTAGTCCAAGACGGCATCCTCCCTGGGTGGTTTAAAAAATCAATACAGGGTTGACTAATTCGTTTTATACAGTTTAATACCATGTAATTTTAAATAGGTTTTCAATAATATGATTTTTATTTTCTAGTATTTTAATCAAATATTGTAATTAGTTTTTATTGGAGGGCCCCTTGAAAAATAACTTCCGTTGAAGGGCAACCCTCCCTAAACAAATCAAATATGAAATATGATATAAATTTGCAACAGGTTTCCTTCCTAACTTTTGAATGCATACCATTTAGAGGGCAAAATTGCTTTCTGTGTGTTAGGAAAGATTCGAACCACATCCCTTAAAGAAAGAGGACAACCCTAGAAAACTTGGAAATGAAACTTTGTAAATCTAAAGCTCCCTAAGTTTTCAGCAAGGAAAGATCCAGCAAATGTGCACGATAGCTTCTTAGATACAAAATCTTAAGATCAGATCAACAGAATGTTTGACAGATTTTACACAGGGATTTTCAAGTGATCGATGGCTAAATTTCCCAACATTGGCCTTTAAGCTCGATTCTAACACTGTGATTGCTTGAGTGCCTGGGGGATTCCCAAGAAGGGGATCTCATCGACAACAAAACAAGCTTTTTCTGATGTGCTCGTCACAGGTGGGCGTCACAGAGATTCTTGACGTGAGAAAACATGCGAATGTTGCAGATGGTGCAAAAGAAAATTCCCATGGATTGAAAAATGAAAGAAAGAATTTCATAATTGTCAACGAATCAAGAAGATATCATACTGGCGGACGGACGTGCGTTGACAGCTAAAAGGTCCATTGATTGAATCGTTGTTAAATAAGACAGAAATCTAACCATAGGAAAGAAAAAGTTTGACAAAAATTACCAATCTTCACAGCTTTGAAAGTGAAACTTGGCGCAGGAAGCTTCATTAAATTGCTGTCAAAAAGTTAAATATTCAGATAATGTAGCCTTGATGAATGCAACAATCCACGTGGTTTCCGAGCAGTGCTACGATTTTATGATCATGAAAAAATACAACAACGGCTACAGTGTAAGGCCCGCTCTAGCTAGCGTTATCCTTCATTTTCGTCTATTACCAACGGCATCAAACATATGCCGTATATTACAAAAATAATCTTATCACAGTAGGAATAAATTCGTGTGTTTCATTCGTGTGCTACATTAGTGAGTTTTCAAACATGAAACTGTTGAATACATTAAAGGAATTTAATCGTAATAAGGAAGAGCACACTTTTAAGTATTGATGCGAAGGCTGAAGGCTGTCCACGGGCCTCTTGCCTGAATGCTATCCGGTCCCATTGGCTTACCTGCCGCGTAGTTTCTGCTGCCTGGTTTTTCAATACAAGCCATACACTTATAAATCTAATACAGTTTCTGCAAATGGTCTTAAGTCTGCTGTAATGTTGGGTAAGCTTAGTGGAAAACTCTATAGCGGGAGCCATGTTTAGCTGCGTACGACGACCTTCAGGAAGAGGAATGGTTCCTGGATAAAAGTATATAAGGCCTAAAGATTAAGCTTCAGCTCAACAATACGCATAAAATAGCCAGGTAATTTGTTTAGTTAAAGAGGGCTTAGTCAGCCTTGAAGCCTACGCACTTATACTGAGGGGGAGGGGGGGGGGGGGTGATTCTGGAATCAGGATTATCGTTTCAATGTACATTTTAGACTCTGTGCAACAACTTAAATAAACCAGTGCCAAGTAGTACTGCTCTTGAATACACCTTTCAGTGAAAGAGAGAGTTAGGAGTAAGTAGCAAAATGATATTAAATTTGGAAAAAACACCATAGCTAACAATAATAATAAGCTGTATAGTTAATTGTTGATTGGCAGACAAGTTGTTCTATAGTTCTTCTAATGTTTCATCAATACCATTCACAGTTTTTCATCAATACTATATTAAATCAAAATGTTTTTAGTTAGAGAAAATTTTTTGATAAATTCTGAAACTAGAATAAAAAACAAGCAAAGAACACAGCAAGGAGCCTTGTGTCTCCTCAAATCACTAAAGTGTCTTTTACATTAGTAGAAAGAAAACAGCCTAGAATCTTTGTGACTGTAAGGGCACTCTACATAAGTCTACACAAATACCAATGGTATGACGCGAACCCTAACAAGGTCACTTCAAAGCATACTGCAACATTGGATGCAGATAAGGTTTCCTAAACTGAAAAACACCTTCTTCGCATAGCCTTTAGCTTGTCATTGAGTGCATACCTCTCTGTTGAAGGTATAAGGGTCTTCTTTGGAGGCTGCAGTACTTTCTTGTCCTCCTCTGTTTTTGTCATTACGATCATGTCGATGCTGTTTTCAAGACTGTTGTTCACACTGTTGGTTTTATTGTAGGTAGAAGAATATCTCTCTTCGCAGGCCTTGTTCGCCTTTTTGGTAAACAGACGATAAACTTTTGGACCAAACAAGCCGGCAAGAGAAACCAGGCCTATTACGTTCGTGAAATTAGCGATCAAGAAAATATCAGAAAAAGGATTAGTGTTTTCGACCTTCAGAAGTAATAGAAGCGGGATAAAAATGGCCCATAAAACACAGCTTACATACATGGTGGCGCCAATATTGAAAGCTTCGTTGTAATTCTTTGGAAACTTGCGAGATTTGAAGGCGTATACAGTGCTCACTGCCAACATACAAAAACATGGAACGAGGTTGATAGCAATCGTGAATATATCTGCGCCACACAAATCAGCCACCATTTTGTACTCTGAGACTAGCACGTGATTGACTACAGGGGGATCACCTACAACCCACATTACTGACAAGAGCAGTTGAATTGCCAACAACCCAAAGCATATCCAGATCTGCGATGCTGCACTGACCAAATAAGGCATGGAACCCATGTTCCGCGCAGCTTTGAATATTCTGTAAATTCGGTTGGTTTTCAGCATGAGAGGCGTGTAGCATGCCGTCAGACTTAGGCCAAAAATAAATCGCCGAAGTCCACAACGAACCAATGTTGGCTGCAGCAGGAAAGTACATGGCGATATGAAACAGAGGTAGAGTCCAGCCAGCATGAAAAATGACAGTTCTCTACTTGACGATTTGACCACCTTTGACTCTCTGTGTTTTATAAAAAGAAATAATACTAAAGTGTTTAAAATGATTCCAACGGTAGATTCTACGACTACAATTATACTCAGGTGATTAGAGAGTTTCACTCGCAGCTTGGCAAGTTTGGTGCAGGTTGTTACGTTTTGGTTAGGGAGCTGGAATTTTGCACACTTGATGCATGTGTTGTTGACAAGAATCTCATCGCCGTTGCAAGCATGACATGTAAAACAGCATTCTTTGGTCTTACTTTGTACCTTCCTGTACCCAGCTTTGCATGGCTTTGAGCAAACGGAATCTGGAGGATCTCTGCCACCATCGTTCCATTTGACCAGATGATTGGAAATCTCAAGACTGGATTCTTGGTTGGTTACGTTCAATTTCCATAGGCCAACAGAGCTGTAGCTCTTACCATCAAAGTTAAGAATCTCAATATCACGGTAGTATGATCCATTTGAATCGAAGGGGACTCTTCCGAACACATCCTTGCAGTAACGGGACCAGTTCCTTATGTAAAACTGCATACCGTTACCAAGATTGCGGTTGCTGATACTCAAGGCACATTGCGTTTTGTTAATACCTATTGCAGAGCAGAAATATCTGAACGTGCACCGCAACGCATACGCGTAAACGTTGACCGCATCAATAACGGCCTGTGCAGCTGCATACTGCCCGTAAAATTTGCTTTCCACAATACTCTCATTGCCACTGCATTGCTTCCTGGTTGGTTTCGCAGTAGTATTCCTTGTGCAATTGAAGTTATCTTCCCAGAAATCTGCAAACCATTTATAATCGTTATCCTTTAGTTTCAAAGCCTTGAAGTACCTCAGAAATTCCTTGTTGTTAATGCCTGCATAATTCAGTAAAACTGACCCCTTTGCGATGTTTTCGACACCCTTTATCGTCTCATAGTCGGCCGACCATGCCGAACTTGAAAGCCAAACAAAAGAGACGTTCCGTCTTTTCGCAGCTTGGAATATCCCATTTGTATCTTCTGCAGTTGTGAACAACACAACCACTTTGGCATTTTTGTCTTTCTTCAGGCTTTTGATGACGATATCATAATCCGAACTGTTCGGGGTTTTTGGTAAACCATTCCTGGTTGCAATGCAGACTCCGGAAGGTGCTAGCAGTCGCACAAGATAGTTAATGCCTTGCTGGCCATAGTCCCCATATGAATTGACTGTGGATATATACCGCCATTGGAAGTGAAGGAGAATATCCTTTATGGCCAACACTTGCATATCATCAGATGGCACCGTGCGGTAAAAGTTAAAGTACTTTTCGCGATCAATGAGATCTATGGCGGTTGCTGAGTAGCTTATCAGGCGCTTACCAAAGATACCGAAAGCTGATGATGCCAAGACTGCCTCATCGGACGATGCAGGGCCGACCACACCCACCAGTCTTGCAGCTAAAATCATGCTACTTATATCATTTCTCAATAATTTCATGTTACTGCAAGTGTCGACGATCCGGTATCCAATGGTAACATTATAAAGCTTCGACGGATCTGCGTTGACTCGTTTGAGCGCATACCTCATGGCCTCAACGAGATAAATGCCTGATTCTTCGTCAAACTCTCCGCATGGAGTCGTTTCTCCTCTCCTGTGAACGCCAAAATATCCACCAATGACGAACTTCTGCTTGCCGGAATTCTCAGCAATTGTGTTGTCTGGAAAAAAGTGATATTGTTGAACGAAATTGAAACTATATTTAAAATGGCAGGTATAGTAAACGAAATACCTATGAAGTCTATTTTACACTTCTTTATTGTAAATGATAGAATCAAGCTGATAAAAATTCAAGAAAAAAGCATTGATTTTTATATGATAAAAATCATGGCTTCCACAGAAGATGCTTAAAAGAGAATGAGTCAACGAATTTTGGGACCTACTAACACGCACAGTTAAGGAATACAGAAAGAGTGATAATAATAGTAACATGAACTGGGGGCTCAAAGCTAGATTTCATAGCAAAAGATTCAGCAATATAATTGGCAATTGTGAAACAGGAAAAAAACACCTAACTGACTCCTGTAAAAATTTCAAAAAAAATTATGACCCCTTGTCTTCTCTTCGTTAAATAGCTAAGAATTAGGGCAAGGATACTTCTGCTAAAATCACAAGCATGCAGTTTTTTAACATTTTATCTCATGACTCAAGCAATCGAAGCCTCTGGAGAGCACTATCAAAGCCTCCATTATCCATCGCTGGCCGAAGTTTCAAAAAATTTCGGTAGCTTATTTCGTGTAATTCAACCTTTTCAAAAAGCGCAAAGCAGGGGAGGCAAAAAGCATTCAGCAAAAGGCATTGCTTGTTTATACATGAGTCACTCAAAAATCGTGGAGACTGACGAAAACAGTTGTTGGCCTGAAAATTTTCTGCAGGAAGCTTCATCTTTTTCAAAAAAGTGAGGAGACATCCCAAGCTTTCAATTCATTTGGAAAAGAACTTTAGCTGTTAAAAATCGCTGTATTAGCCTGGTCTTCAGAAATTATCTTTTAGTTTTGAGCAAAGTCACTCTTGTAGGGGATAAAATATTTCCAGAAAAGAAAGACTTTACTGTATTCCAGAATTCTCGATTATCCTTGAGGCTAAATGATCAAAATTCTAATAATTTTCCCGCTTGACTCCACACAGAAGTTTCACACATTTCTTTGTTTTTTGGAACCTTTCTTCTTGTCTATTCTTTTCCATTTTTGTTCAAAACTTTTATACATGCATGAGTATTCATATATTCTAAAGCTAGATCAAGCAGAATAGCAGCAATGAAGTTAAAATTTTGAAGAAAATAAATGAAAGTTAAAAATTCTTCCATATTTTCCATGATTTGTTTGATAATTTGAACAAAGAGCGTTGGATAATAACAGAACTTTGTCCGATCGCCGTAGAGAACATAAACAAATGTTCGTTGGTTTAAATACAGGTACCAGAATGCATTGCGCGCATGACGTAATTAAGGGAAAGGTCTTTTGTGGATCAGACCATAATAAAGTACATATAAAACCAAAACAAAACTTCGATTCTTGAAGAAGATAAAAGTTTTTCTGTTTGCTAAAACTAAGCAAGAAGGACATAACAAAAAAACAAATGAGCCGTAGAAAAATGCAGAAGTGCATTAAGATAACAGCAGAAGAACAGGAGAGATCATGAGAAAGCAAAGAAAGACAGAAATTAAATTAAATAGTAATATTTAGAAGAATTAGATAAATTGCACAAGCGAAAACCTGTAAAGAGAGATAGTCGACCTCACACTTAAGAAAAATCAGCTATGATTCAGAGATAAAAGTGGAAAATTATGTATGAAAAAGACCTTATCACAAAAAGCTTGGGCGATTATTCAGAGAAAGATAATGAGGAAAAGCTAACACCAGATAATGCAGAAGTGAAAAAATGTTCAACAGATTAGAAAAAGAGGAAGTAGAATAGATTTTCAAAGAGGTGCTGAAAGAGAAAGCAGCAGGAGATGACAGCAAAAATACGAAATCGCAGATCAAACTTGGGTCAGAAAGGAATTTAAGCCTCAGATGAAATGATAAGATCTACATCACAGGGATTTCGTACACTGGGAGAATCCTGGTTATTGGTTAGAAAACATATTCTTTTTTAAGACAGACCATCATCGAGACTACATTCGTACCTATATCAAGAGAGACGAAAGCTATGGAATCTCATGCAGCGAAAATTCATCTAATAATGATAAAGACAAGTTAATTCATCTATTTACTGAAGACTGAAGATATAAAACGAAGATATTGAAATTACAAAAGGAACCAGACAAGGCTGGTTCAACTTATATCCAATGAACGCCCACTAAATGGTTATGTTATGTTATGTTATGTTATGTTATGTTATGTTATGTTATGTTATGTTATGTTATGTTATGTTATGTTATGTTATGTTATGTTATGTTATGTTATGTTATGTTATGTTATGTTATGTTATGTTATGTTATGTTATGTTATGTTATGTTATGTTATGTTATGTTATGTTATGTTATGTTATGTATGTTATGTTATGTTATGTTATGTTATGTTATGTCATGTTGTGTTATGTTCTGTTATATTATGCTATGTTATGTTATGTTTTGTTATGTTACGGTACGGTATAGTAAGTTATGTTGTGTTACGTTATGTTACGTTGCAGTACATACACTACAGTACATAACAGCACACTTCATTGCATTGCGCTATCTTATTTTACAAGTGCATAATGTTTAACTACATTAGATGTTATGTATCAGTAGAGGAAGGGAATATGAATAAAGAATTTTATAGAATTAAATCTATCCAAAACATAGAGAGAGTACAGCTTGCCATCTAGAAGAACGGAGAGATTGCATGTGCAATTATGCAAACAAAAAAGACTTTAAGAAAGCCAAAAGCTTGAGAAAACTTCTTTCTAAAAGATGTGTTTATAATAAAAAACAGGCCCTAAAAGTTTAAGATGGGAAATCTGAATAAAATATAATCTTCGAAAAAATCTGGCCAACGAGAAAAACGATCTTGGACTGAATTTGATAAAAAGAAACATTTTATGTGCGAAATCGCACGCTCTCTTCGCAAAATATAATATAATCTTGGAACGTAATCTCAAGAGATATTCGGATGAATCTGCTTGAATCATAAGACTGAACAACAGTTTTTGCGGGGGTTTTACATAGCTTGCCTCACTATCTCATTCATGAGACAATACAGCTTAAGAACTTTCAGCCGTTGAGAGACACGAAGAGTATTTTTACGTTGATGACATAGTAAACAGTACAGAGCCATGCTCCAGTACTCAGCCACTGCCCCTCCAGCCTGACCTTCTATTGTTTTAAAAATAGGCTAATGTCCTCTTCCTTGAATTGCCTTCGAAACTAATTTGGCTTCGAAAAGGCTACGTGAAAGTCGCTAGTAAACACTGCTTTTATGTCGTTTCCAAGTCCATTATTGGGTTTTTTCTCAGTGAAATAAAAGCCGGAACAAGGAAAAAGTAACTACAGATATGCAGGCACGAAGCCAAGGGTGGACAAGGGGGCATTGCCCGCCCAACTAGAATTTTTTGCCCCCCTGTGCCCGTCCAAAAATTTTTCGAATCAAAAAATGTTCGAACCTAGAAAACGGCGTCGCCAAAAAGCCGTCTCAAAAAAGTCTGTGCATTCATGGTGAAAACCAATATCGAATGCACTCTTTTTTCATAAGAACCAGTAATTTTAGTTCAGATTGACTGTTCGTAAGGACTGATTGTGTGTACACCAGTAGAGACAATGCTACACTCTTTTTGAAAGAAAAATTTTATAAGAACACGAGCTTCAAGATTTTTCAAAAGTTAAGTACAAATTAAGAACAAGCTGATGCTGAGCTACTCTGAAATGCAATTTTAAACAACGTTTTGTTCGACGAGTATTCGAGCTTCTCGGCAAATAAAGGCTACCTCACTCACTTTGTTGGCAAATGAGGCCTGAACACCTACTAGAGCGAGAAAGCTAGCAATGACACTGCAAAATTGTTTGGAGTGCTCTCTTCAACACCAAACTATCCCAACGGCAACGTTTACAGACAAGGGCAAAGAGGCTAATAGCGAATGCCAAGTACAAGGACGGATGGACTTGCAAATGGCTCACTGTAAAGTCCTTGATCTCCTTTGACCAAGGAGTCATGACATATAGAATCTTGCATGACCTCTGTCTCGAAAATCTTCGCCATAAATTCACTGAAAGATCCATGATTTCAGAGAATAGAAACAGAAACCGTGGAGACCTGCAAATTCCCATATTTAGGTTAGAGTATGCAAAGCGGGGTTTCTATTTCTCTGGTGTCAAAAACTGGAATGATATCCCTAACAACATTCGAGAAAAAGAATCCATCGCTCGTTTTAAAAACAGGTTTTAGAGAGTATCTTTTGAACCTGCCACAGGACCCAAACACGGCCCTTTGGTAGAGCAGCAATTCGCCTTATTTTATTTTAGTTATTTTTATTTTTATTTGTTCTTTCTTTTTCTCTTATGATTGTTAAACAAATTGTAAATAGTTCTTTTTTTGCTGAAAGGTATCTCGTGTAAAATAAATCTTGGCATTGATATATTGATACCAAACTCTGTATAAATTGCGAGATATTTCGCTTCGCACAGTTGACAAGCCGACCTTAACTCGGCATTGCCTGCCAGGGCCATCACTTTGTTCGTCGGCTTAAAAGAGGGCGCTTTGTTCGTCGGCACATCATTTTTTTCTCATTTTGTAGAATAGTTATAATCTTTATATAACAAGTGTGACGTGTTAACATTTCTGTAGCAGCTCAACTTTCAAAGTTTTTCACTAGAACTGCTTCAAACTCAATTTTGAAATTATGAATATCCAAATTATAAAAATATAAACACATAAAAGAAGCAGATAAAGTGACTTATCCTATGACGGAACGCCTTTTTCAAGAAGCACCCAACAAAAGTGAAGCACGCCTTTTTTATCGGCAAATAGCAACACTGTACCCCTGCTAAATGGCTTCTCCCTTGTTGCCCGCCCGCCTTTTCGGTGCTGGCTTCGTGCCTGCAGATATGCATACGAAAGTAAAGGCTGCGATAAATGCATGTTAATGAGAAGGAGTAAGGGCATGGAAAGAATTATTTGTAGTGATTAGTTGGGATGAAGAATGGAAACATGCGTGAGGGTGAGAAAAATCACGTGTTGAAACGGACGTGCTTGGAAAATTGCAGAGACTCCAAAGGAAGCAGGTTGGGAACAAGAATGAATGAATTCAACAGCCCTTATTTGACAAACGAAGTACTTCACTTGCCTAGAAAGCAGGGGATTCCAAGGTTAAAAAACGAAGGCAAGAAAGCAAGGGTCTCAACTTACTTGCTTTCATAAAAACATGAATTCGAATTCTGGTTCAAAGTTGCTTTAACGTAAAATACAATTAGTAAGGCTGTTTTGCTGCGATCGTCTAATATTCTTTAGAGATTTTAAATACAGTAAAAACCCGCGTGTAAGAACATACTTTTTCAGAGTTTGGCAAAACAGGTTCTTATATTATAGGGTACTTATTGAAAATTGAGGCTAAGAGATTCTTATTTGGGTTTTTGATTCCTACAGAGTAGATATTGGTAATTGATTATCAAAAAAGAGCATTAAATCTGATCTTTTCTTCATTCTAAATATTAGTTAGTGTACCAATGTTGCCAAAAGACCACCAACAATTGATCAATGATACATTACAGAATGCAAAATGGCAGCAATAATTGTTTCATTAAAACAGTTCAAATTTAACATAAGTTGTGCATTTTCAATTTTATTTCAACAGTTCCCTTTTCTGTCACTTTTTCGGTTTTTGGTAAAAAAGTATACAAATTAAATTGTTAAACCCCACATAAAGGAACTGCTGGTTAAACCCCACTAAACCCCACATAAAGGAAATTGTTTGGCTAAACAGGTTCTTATATTTTGGAGTGACAAAAAAGCAAATGCCAAAAGGTTCTTTAATCCCTATTTTCTTAAACGCGTATTTTTACTGTAATTAAAGTTTTATCTACAATCCTTGCCAAAAGTCTTGGTACACTAAGCTAAAATAGCGCATAACCCCAGTAGCACCCCCCTCTCCACCTCAAAATAATGTTGAATAGCAACATTTTCAAAGCTTGAAATTCTTCCAATGCTACTTGTCAGCTAAGGTAAGTGATAGGCTTAACAACCAACATTGTTTTGGGGGGAGGGGGGACATTTCTGTATCTTACAGCCGGAAACCTTTATTTCTTCAAAATTTTTCATTGGTCGCAGGGTGTTCCAAGGACTTTTTTCAAGGATTTTAGACTGATAATAGATACTGTAAATCCCCGAATTAGCCCCCTGGGGGCCTATTTATATTTGATATGTTTGGATGGGGACTTATTAGAAGGGGGGCTTATACGAAGGGGGGGCTTATAGAATCATTGTAGGCATTAAGGAGACATTATTAAAAGACCTTGTTTATTTTAGTAGGAATTTCTTTATGAGCATTTAATTAATTACTATCAAAAGTATGAATTTGTTGTGGTAATTCAATAAAACACCATAGGCGACCTCAGATGGCAAAAATCGTCAACTTGAGGGGTCCAATTTGAGAATTACGGTAGCGATGGGGGCTTATTCGAGGGGGGGGCTTATTGACAATTTGTAGTTCTAGGGTGGGGGCTTATTCGAGGGGGGGGCTTTTTCGAGGCGGGGGGGGGGGCCAATTCGAGGATTCACGGAATAGCGATTAAGAAGACATTAAGGTATTTTCTACAGTTGAGAAATTTATCTAGAAACACGATGTCTGCTTTTGGATATATGTTGATGAAGATTCAAAATATCAACGAAGCACAAAGTAACTTTTGTGGGAAACGTAGTTATCTAAATAAAGGCCTGCAGAGATGAAGCAAGTCTGCGGTCGCCGATAGAAGCCTGAATATTTCACGACGTTCTTTGATGCAAGTTCGGCAGGCAGGTGGTTGACAAAAGGTAGCACTAACAACCATATTTAACATTTGATAATAAAGGTTGGTCAACTTACCGATTTCTTGAAGAGCTCTTGTTTGAGTTACTATGCATGCGATGAGAAGAATTACCAAAGTCTTCATTCTCGTAAGTTTTTTCTAAAAAAATATAAATATCTCAGTCAAATTGACTTGATAAATTGTCAATAACATTCGAAATTTGAATAATCTCGCATATTAAACTGCAGTTTTGCTAATTTGAAGTAACGTTGAGTATAGCGAAACAACATTAAAAACTTTTATTACATGACAAACTACCGAATTTTCCAGCAAAGTAAGAAAATCACAAAAACAGGGTGTGGTGATTCTAGGGAGCACAAAAACGGACTAGACAATGCAGTCACCCTATATCAATGACCTTTTTGAAGCCACGCAATAAAAAATTTCATGCTATAATGCTTAGGAAAAACAAGACATATACTAGTGGAGAACAAAAAATCATTAATGGTAAAAAAATTAAATCTGAGGAGACAGTGGAGCTTTTAGGAGTAAGTTACTCCTTTGTATATTCCAATTTCAGTTATGTCCCTTGGTCTGGAATTTTTCATCTTCTAGGTCATTGCAGAAAATTAAACAGCTACAAGAACGCGCCTTAAGATTTCTCTATAATTATCATACAAGTTGGTATAACGATCTGCTTGTGAAGTCAGACAAATACACGATGCTCGTTGCGCTTGTCAAAGAATTATGTGCATTGAATTATTCAAATTAGTAAAACAGTAAAACAGTTGAACCCACCTTTTATGCAGAATATTTATAAATTACGTTCGTTAAATTATTCATTAAGAAATCCGAATAACTTAGCCTATGTTAGACCTAATTAAAAAAAATTTGAATCTAAAAGTTTTATGTCAATTGGGCCACAGATTTGGAATGGCCTACCCAACGATCTGAAATCCGCAGAAAATTTGAAAAGTTTTAAGATTCTAATAAAACAATCGGACGGACCGAATTGCAAATGTAGTGCCTGCCAGTAAATTCAAGTTAATCTTTAACTAGGTATATGTAATTACTTTAATGTACTAAATGGTGGCTATGTTCGATTTTGATTAGTTAACATTGTATATATATGTATATATTGTTTTTTTATCGATTTGAAATGAATTCACAATGACAACTTGTTTTCAACAAAAATGGTAATGAATTATCTATTTACAGGTAGTTGGCTTATAAAATCGCAGCTACGTATCTAATTTACATCAACTTATTTAAAAACGAAATAACATACGGTACAAGTTAATACGTTAAATATTTTCTTAAGATAACCTTCGTTTGAAATGGCAGTTTTGCATGATTTACATCTGCAATCAAGTTACAACTGTTTTATCTTGGTCTTAAGACTCCTTCAAATAATCAGAAATCCTCTGCAAAACTTATCTGGTCAATAAATCTTACATTATCTGTGCCAAATTTTGATGTTCTAGCTAGCTGGTGCTAGTAAGACCATTGCTACTGCGGAGCATGTATACCCACTGTCGGAAAAATTTTCGTTCTTGTCGGCAGATAAAGGATGGGTCTTCCATTTTTGAGGCAAATGGGACACGGAAACTATTAAACTTATTTTTAAATACACCTTCATCAGAACAATTACAAAGCAGGGCCTGCGCCACCGATTCCAAAGTGAGAGGGAGGGGTTAAATACCTGTAGTTAGCAAGAAAAGTTGGGGGCATGGTCCCACGGCCCCCCTGTGGCGCGGGTCCTGCAAAGATTTTGCAAAATATAATAGCTAGTGGAACCTTCAGCTTTATCTTATTTGAGAGATTTCCAGGGATTTTTAGATCTTTATAAGCTTTCGTGAGGATTTCTAGATTATTTTGGATTTTAAGCGAGTTTTTCAATACACTCTTTTTTTATAAGAACAATTTTGTTCGAACACGAGCCTCAAAATGGGTCAAAATTTAAGAACAAATTAAGAACAAGCTGAGGCTGAGCTACTGTAAAATGAAATTTCGAACAACGTTTTATTTCAAAAACGAGGATTTTCAGCCATGTGTGGGTGCTTTTTCGGTGAATATTAAAACATGGCGGCAAATTAAGTTTGTCTCTACGCACTTTGTTGGCAAAAGAGGCCTGAACACCTCCCCAGAACGGAAAGCTAGAAATCGCACTGCTTATACCCTATAAATTTAAGAACAAATTAAGAACAATCCAGCCTCAGATTTTCGGAAAAATTAAGAACAATCAGCCTGAACTCAAATTTACTGGGTCTTATAAAAAAAGAGTGTATCGTCATGGTAAGCTTCTTAGGTAAGTTAACAAAAAAGTCTTTTGGTCTTTGATTTAAAAGAGGTCAATTGATACATGTAATTAACTAATTAGCAAGATTTACTAAAAAGACTAGGTCACACGGAAGATGCAAACTCTACACACGGAAGTAGGAAAACATTGTTAGCTGTTTAAGCTAGATACACTCACCAGATATCGAAGTTATCACTTGACTTTTTATTCGTTTGTTTGAATGAATCGATAATACGGTCTTGGTCCTAAATCCCCGGCAAATTGCACGACTAATGCTTCTTCCTTCAGTTTTTCAACCGTTGTTGTGTCAAAGTCAGGTTCAAGCAATAAACTCATTTCTTGACAGTGTCCAAGGACTTTGTTACATGCGATGACAGTGTCCCTGTTTTATGACATCTTCGTTTGTATTCTTGACACCAAATTTGTATTGCCTTTTTCGTTCTTCCCTATTGACGCCAAAATGACGGATAAATTTTGGCGTAGGCGGGGCTGAACTACTGATTGGAAGAAATTTTCAGTTAGGCTCTTAAGAAATGTATGTTTTCCTACAACTCTAAAATTTTGCTAGAACCTACAACATCCGTTTGCACGTTTCAAAATGAAATTGATAAAATGTAAACAGACTAAATTTTCCTTAAGCCAGGGATCATAAAATCAAGATAACCCAATTTATAAGTTTTTGGTTGGCATTTCAATAAATAGATTTTATATAGAGGAGCAGATAATTTTCGATACCCTTCCGGATGAAGCACATCACGCAAGCGTTGTTGTCCTTTGTCTTCGGTCAACTACTGCTTGGCTTTATCGTTAGCTTTGGTTGAAAAACAAATTAGTTCATTTTTAGTGGTACAATCAATGATGTAAAGACTCAAAAAGGACCTTTCAATAAGATTGTGTACTACCTCTTCCCAGCCCAAGTTTTGAGCTTGCTCTTCCGAAAGAGGGGGAAGTCTGTTAATCAGTTTCATACACAATGGACCAAGGGGCCTGTAGATAGACAGAATATTTTGGAGTATCCACTGGCTTGCGCCAGTCAGAAAGGCGGGTAGAGAAATTAAAGGCTCAACTCGAAATAAGAAAGGTTTTGCTTTAGAATGCATAATTTTAGTATCTGGAAATAATATGTAACAAATTTTGTGATCACTGCAGTCATTCTTGACAAGGACTGTCAACATATTGCAGATTGAAGGGGGTAAAAAAGCTAGAAATCAAGAGCACGGCGATTATTTGTATGGTTTTAGGTACATTTTGAAAACCAAACTAAAGCCCCCTCAGCCCCCTCTTCTGAAAGTGGGCTAAAAATAGCCTGAATTGTTTTTCATTTGTTCATGGCACAGAATCTGTGTTCCCCAGGGGGTACTCTCAGGTACTTCCATTAAGGACTGACAGGGGGGTCCAGTCGATTTGAGGGTCTTACCAAATGGCTACCAAATGGTCCAGTTCCTATAATTACACAACGAATTGATTAAGCTTGCGATTTATTATAGACAATGATAAAAGGTTTCATCTTTCCCGAATCAACGACGGTCAATGGCGAAGAAATTTGTCAAAAAATGATCAGGCGCGTACAAAGAAATGGATTCTATCAATATAACATAATTTCCGTCCTTATGCTACCATTTGAGGATTATTGTCAAAAAACACTACCATTTGAGGGTAATTTTATAACATTTTAGCTTTAGCCCGCATTGACTCTGACTGGACCCCCTGTTAGGCCATAAAAGAAGTAACCCCCGGGCTGTGTTCATGGCCAACGAGGCCATCCGCCTACCTCGCTGTTCTTGGCGGCGTTGATGTGATGACAAAATGATTGACAGGACATGATCACGTGGGACTGAATTGCGTGATTCAAGTTGAAGAGAAAGAACACGGAAATATGAGTAATATTGAAGAAAGACAGATCGCGTCAAGGCAACTTTGAATTGCGAGAGCTGCATGGCCTAATTGATTGCAGTAGCTGCGTGGTACTTTCATAAAATACAGTGAAGATTCGACGTTGAGCAACGGTTTGAATTTTTTTTTGTTTTTACTCAAAGCTGAATAACAGACCGATAGGTTTTTTGAAATATCTGAAATTGCTTCTTTAGCTTTACGTATAAATTTGCCTCAAATGCCAAAATTTTATGCTTCAAGTACAAACTGAATTTTTAAAATTTGTTGAATGCTCGTTTCTTAACGCAAATTTATTAGAAAAATATGGCTGTTTGTGATAAACAAAAGGAAGGCGGAAGTGGGGGTTCAGCAGGCATTTACTTTAGGCACCCCCATTGCAGGCGGAAGAACTCCTGGAAAGAGGGATGATGTCCCTCTAAAAACACTGTAGAGGTGGTTCTGGGGGCCCATCTCTACTATTAGCCCCTCAGTTTTATCTATGACCATGACAACAAACCAAAACTCAGATTTTGGGATAGTTGGAGGGTCATGGTAGCCAACCTTCTGATGGAAGATGGTACCTGATGATGATTGAAGCAAATGTTAAAAGTACATGAAACCTTTTTCATTTCAAATAAGAAAAGCTATATTTTGCTGCGCATCAATTTTCTTAAAAATATGTGCTTATGAATCGTTCTCAAATTACTCTTAACAAGAAAGAATAAATCATCCTTTGTTGCTGTATTTTGCTGCAAACTACGAAAACGTTTTAGTTTATGAAACACAAGAGCACAACACACTCTTACCTTTTGCAAGAATGTCATCTTGTTTCCTCAAAAAACTCAAGTTGACAAAGAGTCGAGATGTCGAGGAATTTAGAGTCTGGCTATTTTGTTAAATATTTCTTAAATTTCACTGACTCCAAGCCTCAAATTAAATCATATAGTTTTTTCATATTAAAAAGTGACACCCAGGCGCGGAATTAAGCGACAAGGATTGGTTGGGGAGTTGGATAATGGTTGGATTTTGGTGCCACGCCCTTCAGTTGACTAGAATATCCTGGAAACGCCCATTTCAAAGGTTAAGCTTCTCACTTTAAGATAAAGAAGGTAAAAAGGCGAATAAAGTAAATTTTGCATGCATTATTTGTTTCTTCTGACCACCAAAAATGCTTTTTATCGAATCAAAACAAAATTAACCGCAGGATACACAATTATGCGGAGTAATGTTGCACCCTCTATGCCCCTCAGGTAATTCCGTACCTCTGTACACCTAACAATATTGACAATCTGTTCTGCATCTCGCATCAATATGTACCAATTCCAGTACAACTTCCATGCAAAATTTATTTGATTAGTAATGGAAAAAGGAAGCAAAAAGAGCGAAAGCTTTCCCGAAAACAAACAGCAAAACTGGAAAAACAAATAGAATGAAAAATCACAGGACAAAATGAAGAAAATCAATTAATTTATTGCTCAAGCAATTTCTTGCTATAAAGGCAATTTGTCATTTTTCTTCCGTGAATGGGTATAAATGACAAAGGAAATAGTAACGATTAATATTTTATCATCCAAAACATGTTTGCATTTTTCATTCTATGGTAGATGCAAAGACAGCTGCCTAGCCTGAGCTCCAGACCCAAAACTAAATATTTGCAAAAAACTACAGGTGCTAAGCCTTTGACTTAATGTTTAATGTTGAAGAAATAATTATCTAGTTAGGAAAAAAATTATGGCGTAATTCAGACAATGGAAATTGCTGTTTTTCTTGGATTGTCATTAAATATTGAATTGAGAAAAAAATATTGCGTTATCTAGGCAATGGAAATTGCTGTTTACTGGTCTGTCATAAAGTATTGCATAAAGAATAAAAATATTGCGTTATTTAGGTAATGAAAATTGCTGTTTATTGGTCTGTCATAAAGTATTAAATTAGGAATAAAAAATATTGCGTTATTTAGGTAATGAAAATTGCTGTTTACTGGTCTGTCATAAAGTATTGAATTAGGAATAAAAATAGTGCGTTATTAAGACAATGAAATTTGCTATGTACTGGTCTTTCATAAAGTATTGAATTAGGAATAAAAATATTGCGTTACTTAGAGAATGAAAATTGCTATGTACTGGTCTGTCATAAAGTATTGAATAGAGAATAAAATCTTGTGTTACTTAGGCAATGGAAATTGCTGGTCACTGGTTTGCTATAAAATATTGAATTAGGAATAAAAATATTGCGTTATTTAGGTAATGAAAATTGCTGTTTATTGGTTTGTCCTTAAGTATTGAATTAGGAATAAAAAGTATTGCGTTATTTAGACAATGAAAATTGCTGTTTACCGGTCTGTCATAAAATATTGAATTAGGAATAAAAAATATTGCGTAATTTAGGTAATGAAAATTGCTGTTTATTGGTTTGTCCTTAAGTATTGAATTAGGAATAAAAATATTGTGTTACTTAGGCAATGGAAATTGCTGGTTACTGATTTGCTATAAAGTATCGCATTAGGAATAAAAAGTATTGCGTTATTTAGACAATGAAAATTGCTGTTTACCGGTCTGTCATAAAATATTGAATTAGGAATAAAAAATATTGCGTTATTTAGGTAATGAAAAATTGCCGTTTACTAGACTGTCATAAAATATTGAATTAGGAATAAAGAATATTGCGTTATTTAGGTAATAAAAATTGCCGTTTACTAGACTGTCATAAAATATTGAATTAGGAATAAAAATATTGCTTTATTTAGGTAATAAAAATTGCCGTTTACTAGACTGTCATAAAGTATTGAATTAGGAATAAAAAATATTGCGTTATTTAGGTAATAAAAATTGCCGTTTACTAGACTGTCATAAAATATTGAATTAGGAGTAAAAAATATTGCGTTATTTAGGTAATAAAAATTGCCGTTTACTAGACTGTCATAAAATATTGAATTAGGAATAAAAAATATTGCGTTATTTAGGTAATAAAAATTGCCATTTACTAGACTGTCATAAAATATTGAATTAGGAATAAAAAATATTGCGTTATTTAGGTAATAAAAATTGCCGTTTACTAGACTGTCATAAAGTATTGAATTAGGAATAAAAATATTTGCGTTATTTAGGTAATAAAATTGCCGTTTACTAGACTGTCATAAAATATTGAATTAGGAATAAAAAATATTGCGTTATTTAGGTAATAAAAATTGCCGTTTACTAGACTGTCATAAAATATTGAATTAGGAATAAAAAATATTGCGTAATTTAGGTAATGAAAATTGCTGTTTATTGGTCTGTCATAAAGTATTGAATTAGGAATAAAAAATATTTCGTTATTTAGGCAATGAAAATTGCTGTTTATTGGTCTGTCAAAGTATTGAATTAGGAATAAAAAATATTGCGTTATTTAGGTAATGAAAAAAGTTGTTGATTGGACCGCTATGAAGTATTGAATTAGGAATAAAAATATTGTATTATTTAAGTAAATACACACGATTTCTCATTGCCATCGCTGTCTGTAGAAATTCCCCAGAAAACGGGATTGAGAAAGATCCAAGAACCAAACCAAACAAAGCCAAGGTTTTTTTGACTGATTTATTGCAAAAAATGGAGAACAATGAACCGCTATATGACTTGAGAAATAATCTGAATTTTGCATTAGAGGTTTTCCATGTTTCATAGGCAATAAAGTGTTTTCAGTCAATAAAACTGAACGTTCAATGGCTAGAGGAGCTCTTTAAATTCAAGCATGCAATCATTTTTGCTGTTATAGTGAGACTAAACTTATTGCTTCGTCAGAATGAAATTCGGAAAATAAAGTATAAACGAAATTAAATATAAAATCTAACTGATGGCAAGTTATTTTTAAACCACTTTCATTCCTTAGAGGGGCTACTACGAAATTTTGAATCTGGAACAAAATTTAAAAAACGAAATACGATATTGGCAATCTTGATGTGAATTTAACCTATCTAATAAATTTTCTGTTATAGATTTGAAGGAAAATGCTTGAACTCAGATATTTGGTTCTACTTTCGATACTCATACAAAACTACGAAAGCTTGATTGATAAAGGTAAGTAAGTTTTCATAATTTCCCGTGTGCTCTTTTGGTTGATGTGGGGCGAGATGAGACAGTTGTAGACCCGATTCAAATTTTCAGTTTCAATTTGATTCGAATAATTCTATTTAGCGGTGAAAACGAGGATTTGCCTTGTAAGCATGTTTGTAAACGGTTGTTTCGATGGTAACGCTCACTTCAGTTACGTATAGAAGTGGTAACGAACAACCAGCCATTTTAGTTTTGTTACTTTTTAAACCACATCTGCCTATAGGATCTTGAAATAAAACACTTTTACCACTAAATATTCTAATTTAATGTTTCAAAAAGCTTGGTTCAGCAGCATTTCTACACGCTGCTTCGATTTTTAAACGCTCCAAGGTGCCAGATGTTACACTGGAAGTCAGTTGATTTCTTTCCACATTTGACAAATAGAATGAACATTGTAAAGTATTTTGCTAATAGAGCAGAACTCGTATATTAAAGCGAAATCTTATTTATTCCAAGCATATTTTTTCAGAAAATTAAGTATTTATATTACGTGTCTCATTTGCCATAGCCACCGGGAATGAGAATTTCCATTTCTTCGTATTCTTCAAGATATATTTAATCGTCTTTCATGAAACTGCATCATTCAAGTTCAATATATACTCTCCTGAGTGACTTTGTTTTGTAGCAAGGTATTTGAACCAGTAAAAGTTTTTGCTTTAAAATACTTTCAACCATGGTAGCTACAAGTAGATACAGTGGTAGTTGTAGTTGAATTGGGTTTTTTGTTACAAGACAATGAGTCATTAATGAATTACTTGTGAAGCTCGTTTTCATCTCCTGTTTAAGATTTATTTAAGTTGGTCTTACCAACCTAATTGCCTTACACTAATGCTCTATTTTTAAATAGACAGTTTCATATGCAAGTGAATTGTACACTTGAGGTTTCCTTGGTTATCATGGGGTATTTTGTCACAATGGGCTTCTTCTAGTTGCTACGCCCCCGTACCTAAAATAACTGTTTTTATTCGAGCCGTCCAATCACGTCGAATGTACGAAATTAGATGACTGTCCTAGCTTTATCTCTGATCAAAAATCTGTACCAATTGCATAAGCTTTCTTTGTCACGGTAGTATGAACAAGCAATCAATATGATAATGATAATTCGTGAAGACAGTCTTCATATTTGTAACCAGTTTGTGATTTTTGAATTTCAGGTGGGATGTTACATGAAAAAAACACAGTCGAACTCGGAGGGTACTTTGGGGTGCATCTTCGCGGCACGACGAGTGAATGTGGCATCATTGATGACGAATCTGGGGTTTATCTGGTAGAGGCGATGAAATACGCAATTTCCAAGTTAAATGAGAACAAGAAGGATTATCCAATACTGGCGGGCAAACTTGGATACCGTATTGTAGACACCTGCAGCTCGATAAAAAAACTACGGAACGATATAGTTACTATGCTAACCACAAAAAACATACCGGCAATTGTAGGACCAGCCACTTCCGATGAAGCTATACTAGCCTCGATCTCAGTAGGAGTCTTTTCCATGGCGGTACTCAGCTACTCGGCGACCTCAATTGAACTGGCTGACAGGGAGAAGTATCATAACTTTTTTCGTACAGTCCCGTCCGATTATGCCCAAACGCATGCTTTATTGGGCATTTTGAAGCACTACAATTGGACATATGTTTCAACTGTGAATTCTGATGGGAATTATGGTCAACGCGGGATGGATATGTTAATCAGCATGTTCGAGTCTGCGGGAATCTGCGTTTCCTCAAGAAACAGCTTGCCTGCAAAAGCAAAACGAGAAAACTATTTATCTGTGATCAAGAATTTGAACAAAGACATTAATGCCAGAACCATTGTTCTATTTACAACCGCGGAAGATACCAACGGGCTGTTGAAAGCAACAGGAACACAAAGCAGGTTTACGTGGCTATCTAGCTCTGCCTGGACGGCTGATATGGAGACTATCAGAAATGCAAGAGAGGCTGCAAAAGGTGCAATCATTCTGAACTATGCAGAAATCAATAATGAGGATTTTTTCAATTATTTTAAGAGTCTTAACCAAAACAATACGAAGTATAGGTGGTTCGAAGAGTTTTGGAATAAGACTTTCGATTGCCAAACGCAAAATTGCACAGGAAATGAAGATCTAACAGCAAGCGTCTTCTTTGGAAAATATGCAGCTGCGGGGGCGGTGATCGACGCTGTGAAAACATACGGAGCAGCCCTCGAATGCGCCTTGAGAGAATACTGCCTCCGGTACAATGTAACAGCTGCTACTTGTGTGGAAAGGCATTGGTTGTATTTCAGGGGGAAAACACTGGCTGTGTTGCAAGGTGATCCAAGGTGCAAATATATCTTCAACAACTCGGTATCTTTTGATAAATATGGAAGCTATAATCGAGATATTCAACTCATAAATTTTGATGGGAAAGACTATCACACTGTCGGCTATTGGAAAAATCAAGGCAGCGAACTGAATATTGATGACAGAAAAATCATATGGTACGATGGTGGCAGAGATCCTCCAGAGTCCATTTGCTCAAGGCCATGCAAAGCAGGGTACAGGAAAGTACAAAGTAAGACCAAAGAATGCTGTTTTACATGTCATGCTTGCAACGGCGATGAGATTCTTGTCAACAACACATGCATCAAATGTGCGAAATTCCAGCTCCCTAACCAAAACGTAACAACCTGCACCAAACTTGCCAAGCTGCGAGTGAAACTCTCTAATCATCTGAGCATAATTGTAGTCGCAGAATCTACCGTTGGAATCATTTTAAACACTTTCGTTTTGTTTCTATTTATTAAATACAGAGAGTCAAAAGTGGTCAAATCGTCAAGTAGAGAACTGTCATTTTTCATGCTTGCTGGACTCTACCTCTGTTTCATATCGCCATGTACTTTCCTGCTGCAGCCAACATTGGTTCGTTGTGGACTTCGACGATTTATTTTTGGCCTAAGTCTGACGGCATGCTACACGCCTCTCATGCTGAAAACCAACCGAATTTACAGAATATTCAAAGCTGCGCGGAACATGGGTTCCATGCCTTATTTGGTCAGTGCAGCATCACAGATCTGGATATGCTTTGGGTTGTTGGCAATTCAACTGCTCTTGTCAGTAATGTGGGTTGTAGGTGATCCCCCTGTAGTCAATCACGTGCTAGTCTCAGAGTACAAAATGGTGGCTGATTTGTGTGGCGCAGATATATTCACGATTGCTATCAACCTCGTTCCATGTTTTTGTATGTTGGCAGTGAGCACTGTATACGCCTTCAAATCGCGCAAGTTTCCAAAGAATTACAACGAAGCTTTCAATATCGGTGTCACGATGTATGTCAGCTGTGTTTTATGGGCCATCTTTATCCCCGCACTTCTTATTGTAAGGATAGACAGCAAAAATCCATTTGGCACAACATTCGTGATAGCTAATTTTAGCAACGTTATCGGGCTTGTGTCCCTTGCTGGCTTGTTTGGTCCAAAAACAAAACGTCTCCTCCAGAGTGGTAAGCAGGAAGATGCAAGTATAATGTTTACAAATGGTGACAAAAGTGTGGATGGCATTGTGGCCGTGGAATTTAAAGCCAATCCAGGTTTCGAGGAGGATGCAGAATTAGCAAAGAAATACCCAGAAAATGGAGTGAAAATGAACCGAGTCAATATAAGTCATAGAAAGTCATTTTAATGTCAGTCTTTGATCGTGACGAAGAGGGCATTCAGCTACGTCTTAGGTTTGTCAGATAATGCAACCATGATAACTTTGAATCTGTAACTCGTTTAGTTCATGTTTACGCAGAGAATTCTCTCAGTTTGGAGAAAGGAAAGTCGAATTTTTCTTATTTAGTATTTAAGGGTTTGAGGAGAAATTATAGCTCTTGTAGTTCATTAAGTACTCACAGGTATGGCATTGATGAAAATACATTGTGGCCTAATTATTTATGGCCTAATCGATCGTTTTGATTCAGATGGCTTAGATTTATTGAGAAAATTGAACATTTTATGAATGTTATATCAATCATCACTAATGGAAATGACTGCTACCCGTGTATCTCATAGTTTTTGCGCCGTTAAGCCAAACTGTACTACCTTTCGATGTGTACATTCTATGTAGATCTCGTTTCATACACCAATGTTTAAACAGTTTTAAAAAAAGTTTTATTACAAACACTTGATAACTTTAATCATTTTTGTAGATACACTTCATCCTAACAATTGACACAAAGCAAATTCAATTAAAGTATTTTGCACTGATGTTTGAGCTGAACTACGGCACACAGCGACCAAAAAACCAAAAAAATTCACATTTTAAACATTTAATTTGTACCAGTGACACCCGCACGAAAAAAAGCCAAACAACAGATAATTTTCTTTATAATAAATCTTTTATTTGCTGTCAATGTTTTAACAAATGTCATTTTCGCGACAAAATGACGCCACTTATCGTGCACCAAGTTACTAGTTACGAAGTTCAAAAAATTACTATTATTCATTGGGTCAGACATTAATATTCGAGAAGCAAAGAAAACAATTACGATTATGACTGAATTTTTTACCTTGTCCAATCTAGCAAAAGTTGCAGTGAAACAGCGCTTGAATTTTATTGAAATTTGGAAGCATTGGAAAACACGATCGGAAGCAATTATCGATACGAGAAGATTTTGATAAACATATTTAACCAACTATAGTCCCAATGAGCATTTGTTTTATGACTTCAAGAGCATTCTTATGAAAAATCTATAAACTTACAAATATTTATACCATTATAAGCTTTTAAATTCTTTAAAGCTTTTCCAGCGACTCTAGAATGAGATGAAACATAATATTTTCGTATCTTTATATTAAAAATAAAGAAAAAGCCTTAATAACCAACGGATTGAATGAAAAATAAAACAAATAGTATAAAATAACGCTGAATAAGACAATATGTAACGCATGCGATGGAAGAGACGCATCCTACGTTAAGAACGATCTGTACACTACATACACTAAAAGACTAGCGATTGAATTTAAATGCAAGAATTTCGATAGAACTTGCAAAGCATCAAGTTGTTACGGATTGTCCAAGTCAGAGACAAAATACGTAGACGAAAAAATAATTTCACGTTGGCCCAGACAAAATGGCCTAAATTGTCGTAGGCCCAAGATACCAAAAATGGTTTTCAGGTAGACTCAAGAATTTATTTGAGTCAGTAAGCAACTCTGGCCTGACTTGGACACATGTCTTCACCTTCCCCCACTTTGCCAAAACATCCTGGGGCTTGCCACGAATGGAAGTTTGCAAAATTATATAAGGGAAAACCTTTATCACTCAGAGTGTGATTTCATACCCCTAGTTACTTCCAGGGTCATATCCTTTATAGAGTACCGAACCTGTATTTCTCCCATATAATTAACGTCTCGGAAACCTGAAATGTGGCAATTTATAACTAGGATGGATTTTTAGCTTTAAATCCAAAGCCGGAAACAAATAACTATACTAGCAACAGAAACAAATTTTGACTAGTTTCTAAAACGAGGCTGCATACTTTAAGCGGTGTACTATAACATATGTTACCTGGATAAGATGTTGTTTCATGCACTGTAAACTTGCACGTTGTACATATATCTAATAATGAATAGCAAACAATATAAATAAATAACTATGCTGAAACTGCATACTATCAAAAAGGAAACATAGATTTAAGATTAACACGGGCCATCTTGCATACAAAAAAAATCTTCTGTTACCGCTATATTTTAAAGTGTTACCTGCCAAATTTCAAGACACATTAATGTTTGGGAAGCATTCAGTAAAAACCATATTTAGACTTTTTATGCCATTGTTTTCAACTTTTAAGAGATCAATAGACTCCCAACAGTGTCATCTTTGATCAATCTTCATGAGGCCTTATTCTTGCTTAGACTATTATTGGCGCTCAATTATCCGTTACCAAGTCATTGCATGCGGTTCAGTAATAGCCGAATCAGGATCAAGAACTTCTCAACTGTGGCGTTCATTCAACTTCTCAGCAAGTATGGTGTATTTTTAGACAAACACAAGAACCTCTCTCTTTCTAGTTATCGGAGTTTGCAGAAAATATCTTGCATCTGGGCATCAGGTAATTGTTGGTTTGCAGATTTTAGACTTGATTCCATTTGAACGCATAATAATGTGTTTCCTTGTGGATTATGCAATTCATATTTATACTGCTTACAACTGTGAGATGGTAACTGCAGGTTGTATAAGAATAACGTATTATTTATTGAATGAAAAAGTCAGATATTCTGTAAAATGCTGAAAAAATTAAATATACGTTATTGCAGTTAAAAGATTCATGGGACATATCTTTATGTATTACTTTAACCTCGTATATATGTTGTTAACTTTCACTTTGTATAGTAGAAATGACAACAATAACACTGTGGACCTGCGTTGAAATGGAAATCCTAGCTGTGGTTCGTTTAACAAAAGGGTGGTTTTTTATAGCCAAACATTTTTCACAAAATTCTGGACAATGTTAGTTAAACTTTGAAAACTTTTATAATAATAAAAATTCCCTATAATCTTAGGCCCAAAAAAATTAACACCCTAGAAGGTTAAGAAGTATTGATATCAAATATCCAAGAAAAAGATGCCCGACGCCAGAATTTCTAGCACAAATACGATTCGAAAATATCTGCATCCACTTTTATCTATGCTCTTTGATGATATCAGAGCTCGGCTATCAGGTAAACATAAGACAAAGGTTCGGCCAAATTGTGTGTCCACTGTTCGATACTTGGATTTTGAAGTGTGGGAAACACTCGGGCACGGCCTGGATGTCAATTCTACCCAGCCTAGCCTGTAAAAGATTACCCACCATTGTAAAATATTCTTTGCGTACAGCGTCTGGACATCAATATTATCTTTAACGGAATTTAATAAATCTAGTAATATCAGTAATAAGATAATAATTGTTGTCGGATTTGATTTGCGGCTTTAGCACACAATTGTCAAACTGCGACACTGATGAAGCCTGGGTAAGAACATACTAGCTAAACAACAAATCAAATTTAATAAGCAAATAGACAAACACGACCCTTGTGGGATAGCTAAATGACCCTGGAAAAGGCCGGCACGAAAAAGCATGAAGTTTCCACATCTTTGTAAAGAGATAAAAGTACTTAGCAACTAGCTGCATATTGTTATATTCAAATCTCGGACTTTTGGTATGGAATCAAAGTAAACAATCACTTTATTATTGAATGAGAATAAAAACATAGTTTGTATAAAACCAGAGCCTATGACGAATTGCGAATATTTTCATTTGAGTCGTAGGAGAGTTTGGCTGAGCAATATGGAATCAAGCTGGCGAGCAGCTGTAATCTGGTTGTGCGTTGTGTTGCTCGCATCCCAAGGCATCGCCATACCTACGCGAGGTAAGTGCAACATGGACTTGCTAAAAAGGCTAGCAGTAACTCCAAAGGGAAAGCTTGCATAAATCTCAAAGGGGATAAAAATAAAAGTAGGAAAGAAATGCAAAGTGAAAGAGGTCCCTTGGTAAACATGAACCTTACGATTTCTAGAATTAAAGAGCTCTTTGGAGCATTATCGAAAAAATAAAATTCGCAGCTGAATGATCAAAGAATCACGACCGATCAAAGACTAGCATAAACAAATTTCTTTATTGTTTCTTCTTTAATTCTTTTTTCCCTTCCTGCTGTCCCTTCTTTTTTTCGATCTCCCTCATTTGCAGTCGAGATTTGCTAGCGAGCCTAGAGATTTTCGCATTTGATGATTCCGTGGGTCTCTTCTAAGTTGGTTGCTTTAGACACAGTGGACATGGCGTTTTACATTCAAATACAACAAATTCTCCACTTTTATGTCAAGTTTATATGCCCCTTTCGCAATATATCATTATGTGATTCGAAATATCCTAGAAAACTTTCTGGAACCTCTTAGCCAAACCACGAAGAAAACAAACGCAGCCGAGAAATTTTGTCGAGAAATTATATTCGGAAAAATTTTATTGGCATTTGGAAGTTAGCGTCTTGCAACTTGAATTTTTTTCTTTTATCTTAGATCTTTCAAAGGCAGATTTGAAGGAAGACGAGATTGAAATAGAGGAGAAAAGAAGCGATGGAATCGAAAATGATAAAAATCCGTTTGATATGATTCAGAGACTCAATACTGGTTAGTATAAAACGTTCAAATATTCATACGTATCAAGGAGTTAATATGACAGTAGCATGATTTCATTCATAATTTTAGAAATTATAACTGAAAATATGTTTTCATGTCATGTGCTCGATGTGTTAATAGCACTGAGTTATTGCAGTTAGAATGGCATATTAAAATCTAAAACATTTAAAAACAGAACGAAGATTATCAGAAACCATGTTCCAGTAAAATGTTTAACGAATGCATATTCCAATCATCATATGAGCGTAACTCGAGAGCTCTGCGAATTTCTCCAAAACGGGTTAAGGTGGTCTTGGTTAACTAGTAAATGCTGACCAACGGCAGGATCGTGTGGGTTAATTGTTGTTTCAAATTTGCAAGACCGAGGAGGCTGTTCCCTCTTTGGGGCGCTTTAACTCTACAGGGTGAAGGAACATGCTCAATCTGTGACCTGTCAAAAATTGCTTTAAAAGAAACTTAAAGACGCATTTGAGGAGTTAGACCCTCAAAAAACAACTCCCTCGAAAATCATATGCTTATGAGGTCATATGCTTTAATTTTTAAGATTTGTATATTTTGATAAGTTGTAATATATCTAATTTGCTCGAAAGCAAGAGAGGGTTAATTGTGTAGAAAGATAATAAAATGAAATAACGATCGATGATCGAGAAGAATGTTTATACCAAATGAAGAAATTCTTGTTACAAACGTAATGAAAAACTGAAAGCCAATTCACATCTCAATAACTAAGGCCTGCTTTTATACAACGCATGGCAGAAGAATTCAGTGGGCTTCTCGTATCTACATTTAACGAGGGGATATTCTGGTCTGAGAAATTAACGCAAAGCGACCCCGTTAGTTAGCATTGTAAAATACAGAATTATTTGACACATATACTCTTTTAGTTTTGAGCCCCAGATTTATCACCCCTTCTTGTGATTAGATTTACGATACAGAAATTTCCTTTAACTCAACTTTGGGGCCCCCTAGCTACAGCCTATTTAACCTCCCCCCCCAACCTCCCCCTCAAATCCGGACAAGTCAATATATAAGTCTGCAAAAATCGGTTTGACCTTCTTAAAGCTTCACCCTCTCTGCTGGAAAGGAACGAATATTTATGAGCGAATTTTCTATAGGCAGGCGGCACTGATCGGTCAACCTCAACAGTCATGCCCTCGCGTTTCTGATTGGCCTATTTCGATCCACAACTGGGTATATATATTTCCTAGCGTAGAGTTTTCGATCTATGTTCTGGCATTTTAAACTCTGAAGTGTCAGACGAAAAGCTTTAGTTAACTCAAATGTTTTTTGCTTTTTTCAACGCCATTTTCAAGTTTTCTATCACCAAAAGATTGTTTGAATGAATATTTCTTAGATATTTTTTGAAAAAGATCCTGTTTTCAGATCTGATCATTCTTGTTTTCTCGTGCCTTTTCGGAATATACGCGTTAAATTCCATAGCAGCCTGGGCATACCATTTTTTGTTCTGAGCTTGTTTTTTTTATCTTGCAAAAATGCTTGATGTTTGCAACAAACATGGTTGCTGTCTCTTTATAATGCAAGAGATTTCTGCTGCGAATTATACCGTGAATCTTTACTCAAACTATATCATGAAAAGTAAAGAGACAATCGCTTAGCGGTTGGGTAGGTTCAGGAAGGGTAGTTTCAGGAGATGCGGTATATCTGCGGCATATCTGCGGTTTATCTGCGGGTGTGTACGTGGAATATTCTTTAAAGTTACTTGTAAATACCAGTCAAAATGCAAATTTGTAGAAAGATTAATATCTATCTACTTTTGTTTAAAAAACTCTGTGGATATTATCAATTCGAATTCGACTGAAAATTTCATTTTTGATCTTGATTTCAATTAGCTGCCCATTCAATGTCGGCGTCTCAGAACTTAAACATTTTCATGACAGTGAACGAATCAAATTTTTCATGTGTTTTAAACAAATCTTTCATTTGAAAAATCCTTGAGGTTGATCTAATAAACGCATCAATGTCTGAAAAAATTTAATTTCAGCTTCAAAGTGGCGACTTTCAATAAAAGGTTGACTAACTGGAAATATTTACTAATAAGTAAAATCAAATAATTTGACCTGACTATCCAACGAAAATCTATTTTTATTACCAGGGTATAAGCAGAAAAACCATACGAGCATTCGCCGCGAACGTTAGGAAAATCTTTATTGCAAGCCACCCTTCAAATAATTAAGGCCCTTTGTCATGTTCCATTTAGGTCTGTGTCCCGCGTCCCTTTGAGGACTCTGTATCCCGTTTAGAATTCTATTCCGCTTTCCGCTAAGTCTTAATTCCGTATTCTCAGGTATCTGAACTGGACCCCTTTTAGGCCTGGGCCATATCCCGTTTAGGTTCTTATGTTCTTCCTCCTTTTGGTCTATGAGCCAAGTCTCATCTTGCTCAAGTGTAATTTTTGGGACACAGTTTTGCTTTTAAAAATCGCGTTTTTCTGTCAATAGAAAAAGACTTAACAGCCTTATACGAAGGAGACATCGCGGTAATTCCAAAAAAGACAAAAGTATCTGACATACCTGGTGGCCAAGAGATGTTGCAAGACGCAATAAATGAGAAAAGAAATACAGTCGACGACAAACGTAATCTATGGGTTGGAAAAGTAGTACCTTACGTGATTCAACCGGAATTGGGTGAGTAAGAAAGACGTTTTACCTAGTTGGGCGCCATTTCACGTAAAGAGAATAAGGGCCTGTGGCAGTCAGCATCAACAACAGCATGAGGCATCAAAGATAACTTTATATTTGCATTACAAAGATTCTGTAATATAAAATATGTCAATAATTCGAGAAAGGCAACCCTCCACCGTGTTTATGACGCAGAAGTTTTAAAACATTAGATCTCTGACCCTATAATGACATCTATATAGTTTAATGTAGTAAAATCTATTCTTTATTTCTGTTAATGACAATTCTGAATAGAACTAGGAAAATGACTTTAAAAGGATCTTAGATAAGGTCGAATGGCCTTACGCTCAGCAGAAAAAAAGTATTTTGAATTTTTCTTCCAAGAACAGGATTCAAATGAAGAGAACTTCATTTGCCTTGCTACTACAGAGTATCCTGTCAAGACGTATCCCAGATACCGTATTTCCTCTAATGAACGCCGCCCTCTGATAAACGCCGCTTTCTGATAAATGCTGCTTTCTGATAAACGCCGCATTCTATTGAGCGCCGCATCTTGAAAAACGGCGTTCATCAGAAAACACACCAAACAAGAAGTAACGAATGGCTCAAGCGCTTACTATTCGAAATTTATGAAAGTTTTCATGTCATAGTGACGAGGGCTCTGGCGGAAACAGGGATATTAAGATTCCAACACATCTTTTGTGAACTTTAAAAAAATTTTCAGAAAATCTTCATTATGTGTTTTAGGAAAAAAACAATGTTTAAAGTCTTTTTTTTATCTTTTCTCGTCGCACTCTTCTTGTCATTTTTCATTTGACAAACTTTTTATTTTGTATTGAACGCCCCCCTTTTAATAAACCAAGATTTGGAGTTTGTTATAAACGCCGCGGCGTTCTTCAGAGGAAATACGGTAAGCCGGACACTCGCTAAGTCCGACTATTTCCTTACTCTATTGCAGGTCCGACTCAGGTCTGTTCATAGGCCCGACTTTAGGTTTCGACTTAACGGGATTCAGCTATTAATCACTCATTAGCTGGCTAGCCCATTACAAGGAGAGCGACACTTTTAGTACCAAATGAAATAATTTTTTGACAAAAACCAAATCTCTATCCCAGACCACGTTAAAGACCTGATTGGCCAAGCTATTGGTGACATCCAAAACAACAGCTGCATTGTTTTCAAGCAGCGAGACGCCGAGCAACAGTATCTGAAGTTCTTCTTGGGCAGCGGGTGAGACTGGTTTTATCTTTCATTATTCAATTGCCTCGATTTCACCATAACGGGCGTAGCCAGAATGTTGCTTCTTTTAATTTCTGCAGACGATGTTACCATAAATGAATCTGACATTTTCATCTACCACCAGCATAATTGCCAGTTTTCTTCATGCTGTATTTTTCTCGCCATCATCATCAATTTTTTATTTCTACTTTGTTGATTCATTAATCTAGAAAGCCGTGTAGAATTTCGTTCAACTTAAAGTACACAATCATCCTCGTTTGAGATTATGACAATGTTTCCTGCGAATATAGGTGCTGGTCTTACGTTGGAAGGTACTTCGGTGGCATAAATGAAATATCTATAGGAAACGGCTGCAATCAGAAGGGAATTATCATACATGAAGTACTTCACGCTCTCGGTTTCTGGCACGAACAATCACGAGGAGACAGGGATAAATTCATCGAAATATTTTGGGATAACATTCGGTCAGGTACGAGATGACATGAACATATTGCAGTGTAAAGATGTTATGGGGAGAGAAAAATTTGAATTCTTTTGTCGAATTTGCCACCCCCAGTCTTTACAGTCAATTGCGTATAAAAGTCAATCTCTTTTGCGCATGCTCGTTGATTGAAATTAGAGGGATGCGCCACTCCTTAAAAAGCCTTCACCTATTCATCTCCCCCAAGAATTAACGAAGAAAACAGACCATAGCAAACATCAATAGGCAATAATTAGCATCAATTAGATTGAATTTTGTACTTAATAACTTTTCTCTACGAGCCACTGATGGCTTTCGCCTACGCTACGCGTCTCAGAGACAAACACAGCTCCAACTTTTGTCACTGAGAACTGGTAAATAAGCTTTCCCCCTTGATAATACTAAACAGCATTATGTCCCGGCATATGAAAGAATCCCCATGCAGTACCTAAATCTAAATTTCCTCCAATTACAGGCGTGGAATCAAATTTTCAAAAAAACACAAAGCACGAGATGCTTGTCAACTATGACTACGACAGTGTGATGCATTATGGTTCGTACGCATTTTCTGCAAACGGGAAGAAGACCATAGTGCCAATTGCTAACCCAAGTGCCGTCATTGGTCAAAGGAACGGACTGAGTCCCAAAGACATAACAGAGCTCAATGTTCTTTATGACTGTCAAAGTGAGTTATATATCATTAGTGCCATGAATCGAGTGTTTTGATTTGACAATGACAATGAAAAAGAGCATGATGATGATGATGAACATGATTGCTTTTGATATAATATCTTAAACATTATTATAAAAAAAGACTTACTTCACATTGTTGCCAGCGGCGAAATATACCTCGAAGTAGGTCCCTACACTTTGCCCCATTACTCTGTATTAAACTTTTTATCCAAGTTATTCAAAGCTTAGCCATTGCTCTCTTTACGTAAACATTTCAGGCTTTCTCTCACTCTTTATCAAGACAGAATAACTCTTTACGTCCTAGGCTTCTTCTAGTCTCTTCTGCAATCGCCGATTCAAACTCGTGCTTGCAGTAGGCTACGAAACTAATTTGGATGTTAACGCTAACCGTAAGAGAGAGAAATATACTCGCATCTCGTTCACATCCTAACCTGGGCCTATTCTTCTATCATATTTGTTAATCTTTCTATCAGTTTCCTTGGTATCTCTGGTCTTTCCTGCTCTTCTTTCATCGAAATGTGCAACGCTCTAGATATAACCGAGACTCATATGCGAGACTCATAAATTCAACTTTTTAATAGTGTAGTTATTGTAGTTATTGTATTTTTCGTTAAATTGAAAATAGTTTATGATGATTATTGAATGGGGAAGATAGTTGGCGAGGATGCTCTATCGTGACTCATTATCATTATTATGTCTGACAATTGACTATGATTCATAATCTTTTGCACAGGTAAATCAATAGATTACTACAGCACATGGGGCAACTGGAAGCCCTGTGACTCACTCTGCTACAAAGAGAGGCAACGGTTTTGCAGCCATGTTGACTTGTCAAAATGCCCAGCTGTTGATGCGTATGGTGTTGAATCGGAAAGAGTGCAATGCGCACAAAGTGAATGTAACGGTAACAACCCTACCTATTCACAATAGAAATAAATTCTGTGGATTATGATGATTATGATCAATTATGATTCTTAAAACAGAAAACGTCTCCTTTATAATGAGAAAAAGGGAAGGTTCAGTCTGTAAATTGAGATTTTCCAAGATAATTCAACGTTTGCATCTTTCTTGCTTCCGTGATTAACAAAGCTTTTCTTGACTGTCTCTTTAAGCGCCAATCGCCGGGAACTGGGGACGCTGGTCGTCTTGGAGCCCTTGCAGTAAAACATGTGATGCGGGGGTAATTACCAGAACCCGTGTTTGCAATGACCCAGCACCCAAAAATGGAGGGAGCGACTGCGTTGGCCAATCGACAATGTCAAGTATCTGCAAAATAAAAAGCTGTAATTTGGGGCCAGATGACTGTGAATTTGAAAATGGCATGTGTGGATGGGTGAATGAGACAACAGGGGATCAATTGGATTGGCAAAGGCTGGCTGGAGGAACACCCAGCGCTGGAACTGGACCAACCGGTGATCACACTTCAGGACAAGGTAAGAATCATTAAGTAGCCATTGTATGTTGGTTTTAATTGAGGCTACTGCATAAATAATACCAACTGCGGGTCCGCCTAGCCTGCTTATCCCGCGCATTGTCCTGCAGAACACTCAGGACACCGGTACAGCTCTGCCCATACAGTAACGAGCACTTTTAGACAAAAACAGCAATTTTTTTGCAAGTAGAAACAAAACAATGAATGGTTCATTTATAAAACTTCTTGCTTCAATCTTTAGGGTCATACGTCTACATGGAGGCATCAAGTCCAGCTTATTCGGGTCAGAAAGCAATTTTAACAAGCAAGTTGATGGGCGGGTCTTCCTCTGGAAAGAAGTGTCTTTCTTTCTGGTATCATATGTTGGGTGCAGCAATGGGATCATTGAAAGTCAATTCTGTGGATACAGTCACTGGGACAACTCTACTCAAAACGATCTCGGGAGATCAAGGCAACCAATGGAAAAACGAAGAAATCGTTTTTAGCACACCAAATCATTTTAAGGTGAACCATAAACAAATATGTTTTCTTACGAGCAAGATTAAACACAGATTTCTGGAAATAGGAGTGGTGTTTTTTAGGCGTCGTCTTCACAATGTTATCAATCTTTGTTTCAACTGAAAGTTCGAAAATAATCAAAAACGAAGACTCCCTATGGAACTTAAAACCGAATGCTAAAATACAGTGGGCTCCATTTTATTCGGACTGGGACATTTATTCAAAGTTTCTTGTTATTCGCATCTTTTTTTTATTTCCTTTGAGAAAAGCCCTATGAAAATACTCCTTCATTTAATGGAACCCCTTTACACATCTCCTCTCCCATTGGAACTTCGAATAAGTGGGAGTTCACTGTAATCTGAAATCCATTCTCAACCCTTTGAAAAGTACAAGTTCCGGAAATGCACGGGCAGTCGCGACAAATATAAAGGGACCATCGAGAAACTTGAGTCACATTGTACTGTACACATCATCATGCAAAGATCATGCACATATTATCATCATAACTCTCCAATATTTAAACAGTATGATTTTGTAATACATACAGAACACTAAAAATCCTTATATTTGGCCTATATTTGTTGTTTGTGATTTTAGATACAATTCGTAGCGGAGAGGGGCTATGGATATGAGAGTGATATTGCCATCGACGACATTTTTTTCAAAGATGGTTCTTGTGAGTGAAATTCCTAATTTTTGCTTTAATCTAGCACTGTAAAAATTCTGTAAAATATGACAAAGAGCGAATGGGATGTGGATATTATTTACCATGCTTACATGCTCAAGTCTTCCTGCGCTCAATACGTGTAGCAAAAGCAATGCCTTCATTTTTTCCGTGTTGTCGAGACTTTGAGAAATTGTCTCGATATGTCAGAGATCGCGAATAACACCCTTGTAGTTCTATCGAGCGCATATAATCGCATCCCTATAGATCTACTGTTTGCGATATTCAATTTTCATGTTACAAAAGTCTTCAAAACTAGTGTATAGTTACCTGACCAACCAATTATAAATCATCTCAATATGTGTACCACAAGGTCTATTCTCAGTCCTTTACTTCTCGACATCGCATAAACAACATACTATATATGTATAGGGAATCGAAGATATGGAACTTTGCTGACGATACACAAATTTACGTGTTAGATACATCTATTCAAGCAGTCGTGATCTAATTAAAGGATGACGAAACAGTATTAATGGATTGTATTGCTGTCAAAGCCATTTACTCAGTGTATAGCCATTTACTCTGTGACGTATTCAAACAAAGTTCCTTATACATCAGCAAAGTTACAGAGTTGCCTTTACATTTTGTAGAGATATCAAACTCGGTTTCTGTTTTCTGATCTCACTATTCCAAAGCAAAGTTGCAAATGAAACTATCAGTGCCAACAAATGGACATCGAGAACTTTTGGAGAATATTTTTATGCGGATGAAATAAAAACAATGCAAACAAGAGCCTAAGTAATCTTATGAAATCTAAAAATTAGTCTAGAGAACATGTATGGAGTATTTGCTAAAAAGACTTTTCCTACGATTCTCCTACTAAAATGCTATGCAACCCTACCATAGTGTGTTTTTGAACCTACGAAATTTCCGTTCCGGGTTGACGTCATTGATTTTTTATCTCGTTATCTATGGATCTTTCTCACAAATGGACTTCAAAAAAGAAATCTTCGTCTTTAAATTAGTTTATACTGAACAAATCATGTTGTTTGAACCATTCGGTCGCGAGTTACTTTGTTTTGAATATTTAGATATTTCTTTAGATTTGACCGGAATTTGCTGCTGCAGTGAAAAAATTTCACTACAGCAACAAATACCATTGAATGTTTAGGAAAAGCTAAATCTTGAAAATGGGTTACTTCGCTGTCTGACGGGCCAAACAACTAGAAAATTTTCAGCACAGACTAATTTCAACATGAAAATTCCAATTCTATGATCCATTTTTGCCAAATGTGAAGAAAAAATTGTGCATTTTTGCCCGGATCAGAGAATAGGTTCCGTTTCCTCTAGAGGCAGTCTACTAGGAATATCCTAAGTAGTAAATACCACATGTGCTCCCTCCCCTCTTTTCAAGAAACAATTCTTTGTTCCTAAGGGTGATAAGTGCCCCCAATTGCATATCCTGAAAATAAAAACTAAGGCCCTTTTCTCCGGGCCCTATTCTGCCCATGGTGGCAATCACTTCATACCTCATATACTTTCAACAAGAAAACAGTTTCAATCTAATAAGTCTGACATTCTGCCATACAAAATCAACTTTGAGTCAGACTTTTATTCTAACGAGGTTTCGTTGCCGTTTTGTGAACATGCAAATCTGATTTGTAGTGTTGTGTTTTCAATTTTGTGGTACTGTAAAAAACCATCTTGAATAATTTTTGGAGCATGTAGAAATCGTTAGGAGAAACAAAAAAGTCAAATTCATGCAGCAAACCAAAACAAAAGCTAAACATTAAAAATGAATTATAGTAAATAGTCAGTCAGCCCTTAACTTATCATATTAGTAAAAAGTCAACATATTAGCTTTTGATCTTTGCTGTTTATCTTTCGTTTGCATCCTCATCAGGCAAAATCGCCTGGTTAATTTTTTTCTGTCTCCAATTCCAACAATGAAGTCAAACGAAAGACTTATATTCTTTATATCAGTTGTTCTTGTATTACCGTCATTTTTTCAGTAACTTATAACACTTACCAAAAACTTACCGTACTTGACTTTGTGGGTGTTGTAAATTTTTCCTAGAATAAACTTAGAATACATTTGACGTTGCAGGTAAGCCAGAAGATAACCCATTGGGGATGGAAGACAAAAGCATCAAGAATTATCAGCTTTCATCGTCGAGTGACTGGGATTTGAACCACCTTCCATTCTATGCTAGACTGAACCAACCAGGGTCATTGCAATGGTGTGCAAGTTGGAATAAACATGGAACAGATCAGTTTATAAGGGTCTGGATAATCGCCTTTCTCGAAAACAGAAATCAAATTCAATTTCGCTTAGGCAAAGCTAAAAACCTTTTGCTTAACTAACAATACATAAAATAATAAACAACAACTTAAATGATCGTAAACAGAGAGAAACTTCGAGTGTTATTACAGATCATCTGTTCGATTATTTCTTTTATAAATCATTTGAAATAACTTTGTTTTGTAGAGTTTGGATTAATTGTAACAATTCCATTCTTAGGTTGATTTTGACAAGAGGCAAGTCATTTCTGGAGTTTCTGTTCAAGGCCAAGCGACATGGGACAATTGGGTGACAAGTTACAAGATAAAATACACAGAAGATGGATACTTGTGGAAGACATTGCAAGAAAATGGAATCGATAAGGTTGGTACTGTTCAAAATACGGACTTAAAGGCAATCTGTCTCTTTGTGGATTGGTTAACGAGAACAATAGCTGGATCAATAGCCTAAACACGATTCCAGCGCTGCGCCATATTTTTTACAATGCGATAAATTAAAGGGGGACTGGAAACAATAAAAAATCCCTTTGTTCTTATAATCAATCATTGTCGTGACAGATTGCCTTTAACGGCCTGGTCGATTTTGTGTGTGCTTTTGTCAATTTATACGAATGTTTAGACTCCAATTAGGCCGATTTTGTTCATTGCATTCCCATCGCTATCGAAATCTGTTGGGACTGTTTATTTGAGAAAGAGTGTTGACCCTGAAGAGGCCAAAACATCGGAAAAAATATAATTCCTTTAATTTCTATTTTCGTTTTAGGTCTTATGTGTTATTTGTTGTACAATGATCAAACTAAATTTAACCAGAGTTATTTGTCGGCTTATCGTGATGGTCTTTGCATCAAAAATTCCTCGATGCACCAACAGTCCAACTCACTCTCGGTAATGTGGAAATGTAATCTCACCACTGATTTTCTGATGGCTATAGCATGTCTTTTTAAGGTAGCAAATTTACCCCATCATTTGTATTATAACTTGTGTCCCAAGTTAGAAAGTTAATTTGCGCTCTTCTCACTCATTGCTAACATTGCTGTTCGTAGGAAGCACTGTGCTGCAAACATTACGGCCTTATCATCAACTTTCTACACAAGACCAAAATGTGAACAGTTTTTTGGCGGTACATAACTTGAAAATGGCTTTGAAAAAAGCAAACATTTCACGACATATTAACTAAAAGCTTTCTCGTCAGACACTCATAAAACTTCAGAATAAAGGTCCGATACAAGACCAAAACTCAAAACCAACTAAAGTTATAAACCAAAGTCAATAATTAGTATTGATTCTATATACATTTTTGAAAATTAATACCTTAACCCCTTAATATGCAAGATAAAATTATTCAGGGGACAGGCAGCTTGCTACAGATTTGCCTGCAGCAAACTGCACGTTATGTTATAAACAAACAATACCATTTACGGAATATGATGCATATTCAATTCTTTTTTTAAGATATTCACCGGCCCAACATCAAGAAACACTCCAGTAAAACACAAATTTACTACAAGCCTAAAAGCATTTGGTATTATTGTGAATCCACAAACATTTCATGGCAACGACATTTGTTTGCGAATTGAGCTCTACGGATATGGTATGTCTTAGTGCTTTAGGCCCAATATTCAACTGAATTCAAATTTCATTTCCTTGCATTCAATATCTCAAAGTATATCATCTTAGACCCTAATTTCTTCAATCAAGCCGCTGACAAATACTGAAGTCATCTGTCAATCAATCTGTCAATCCGAAAGGCTTAGGTCATCTGTCACTCAACATTAACCAATCAGTAAGCATGATACCACCCAGGCGCTTCTTGGTTGGCCAATATTCAATTAACAGATGGTTTAAGCCACTTCAGCATCAGTCCATTGCCTTGAAAGGCTCATACGCAACCGGCATGCTTTGCGATTATAATTTGAAAACCGGCCTAATATCGTACTGCATGAAAATACAAGACAGCTGCCGCTAAGCATGCCGGTTGCGCAAGGCCTTTAAGTTGACGAGATTTTGGTCTTTGTTTTTATTTGCTAATGTTTATCTAATTTTAATGTTTGCTTAAATATCATCGAACGTTTTAGAGATCGAGACTTGAATGACTGACATATGTACCATGGTAAAAATACATCAAAATCAAAACAAATCTGGCCTATTAGAATTCAATTTTATCCTTACTTGTGTTCAATTTACAGTCCATAATGGAACCAGACTTTTCCAAAGTCTACGTTCATGTTAAATCGGTTCATGGAAACATAGGTACCGTGAAAGTAGAGTCTGAGATACGAAAAGAGAACGTGACTACAGTAGAGAAATAATAAAAAGAAAAGGATAAATAGGTTTTAGCAAATGGCAGTTAAACACTGATTAAAACTTAACCATTTCTTTTTATATATAGTACAAAGACATTTATCTGCAAAAGTTATCGGCTTATCTACATAAATCATTCGCTACCTCAATTTACTGGAGTTTGTCACATGACAAGACAGACAAAGCCTCTTTGTCTTATGAAAATGTACAAAACTCAGTTATTTTTCGGAAATGTTCGGATAATTACTATCTATGTTTAATCTGCCTGGGAATACTGTAGGCTGTTCTCCTTTGAAATGTAAACATTTGATTGGATATTTTTAATATCTTCAGCAATACAAACCGACACATTTTAATCAAACACACATTTGCTTGTGGTGTACGAAGAGAACATATTTAATAAAAAACGAACTGCTTTGAACGTTTGTTCTCAGACTATCAAAAGCAAATCCATATTGTTTTATTATAAGGCTTCCTTCTATTATTGTCTTCTAACATCTGTATTTTTTTATCAGAGGATTCAACACAGCCAGCAATCCCAACAGGTACATATTGACACTTGAATGTCCACTCTTTTTGTTAAGAATATTCATAAAAATGCTATGAGAACATTTCTAAGCTTCAACTCACAGATTTCTGTCGCACTTTTCCCGTAATTGCCCGCTTTGCTTTGCTCAAAACCGAAAATTGCATGACTGGCATATCTCATCTTTCAAAAAGCATGGTTATTATTCGAGGACTGGCAATGTTTAAATGAAACTATACCAGATTTTAAAAAAGTGAGAATACTGTAAGAATATATTCAGGATCGAAAGGAAAATATCTTAAAATTATTGAGGCTGCACAAAATTCTTATATAAAACGAAGAAAGGAATAATTCGAATTTAACAAACAAGGAGCAACAAATCAACGTGCTTTTTCACCGTGAAAGTAAAGGTCAAAACCTTCTTTGTAAGAAACCACTTTATAACGAACTTGCTCAAGACAAAAACCTTAAGTATTTTCTAAATTTTGAATATTCTATCACTGCAAACATTTTACAATATGGAAGCCGATTTGCTATCAATGACCTTTATCTTTTACATATTTCAAACTTCTTTCTTTTTGTTTTGGCCTTTTTGCCTTTTTGCCACTTTCAGGGCACTAAATGTGCAAATAATCTCAGGTACATTAATGTGATAAAACATTTAAGTATCAGGAACTTAAGGAACTATGCCTTGAACTAAGTTATTCATAAAAAAGCGAAAGTTGATGAACGTTAAAACTATGACTTCCTCATCATGCACTCCTTTTTTAGCAATTCTAGCAATTCAATTGTGATAGTAACCTACAACAGGCCTTATTCAATCTTATTGAAAAATAAGTTTAAGATAGCTTTCCCTATAAAGGACAAGTTGCTTGATAATGTTTTAGAACCCATCTTTGCAACTCTTTTGTAGGTTGTATCGACAATGTCAGGCCTCTTGGCATGGCCTCTGGACGGATACTGAACTCGCAGATAACTGCATCCTCGATTTATGACTTGAATCACAAAGGTTACGAAGCTAGGCTGAATAATTACAAAGTATGGTGCACTTACAACAACAATGCCATGCAATATGTGCAGGTAAAACATGAAATATGTTATCATAAGTCTTTCTAGCAACTTGACGGCAATGAATAGTAAGACGACAAGTTGGAAACAAAAAGCGTTTCCAAAATCGCATGAAACTGTGTACCAATCACTCTAAAAGCAATGTCTATTAGCTTGAACTATTCTTTACCTTGAATTGAAGCCGTTTTTGGACATAGAAGCTTCTATGGAATATGGAAGAAGCCTTGAAACAGCTTTTTTGGAACATAGAAAATATCAACTCAATATTTACACTTACGTTCAAAAAGTATTGGGACACATTTCGAAACTTCGAAGACATTTTATGCAACAAATTTAAAAAGACTTTTTAAAATCTTTCTCATTAAAAAAGTACGGCAGCTATTTTAGCCTTTTATGTACGCCAAAAAATAAAAAAAAATATCGGCTATAAAATTTCTATAGGTCTCGAGACGAAAACATGGAAGCTCTGAAAACTCAAGAACTGAGTTAAGAGAAGCGCTTACAAATTGCTTTCTACTAAAATAAAGCAAATGGATTTCGCGATATTGCATCAATTGTCGGCTGCTCATTGAGTGCAGCTTTTCTGGTGTGTAAAAAGTTTTATATTAATATATGTAAATACTTTTTGAACGTAAGTGTAGAATAACCTAAGGTTTGACTTAGATGAAAAATATAATTAAATTCATTAGACTTCATGGCATAAAATTTTCAACGTTCTAAGAGGATTGTGATTCCTTTAGTATTCTCACTAGAGTTAGGCCTGAGAAGGTAACTCCTTTCTTAATCAAGGTTGACTTGGGGAAAATAATGCAAGTATTCGCAGTGGCAACACAAGGACATCCAACATGGGACAACTGGGTTACAAGCTATGAAGTCACATACAGTGAGAACGGCAACCTTTATTATGATATACTCCAGGCAGCCGGGACATGGACCAGAGCCGTAAGAAATTTTGTTTTCACCATGCTAATTTGTAGTTTCCATTGGATGTTATACAATCATTGCATTTTTCTTGTTAAAATCAAAGTTAATCAATCTTTTGGTGGTACAAAACTTGAAAATGGCTTTGAAAAAAGCAAACATTTTTGTAAACCAAAGCTTTTCGTCTGACACTCTTCAGAGTTGAAAACTTCAGATCATAGACCGAAAAGTTTACGCTAGGAAATATATATACAACCCATTGTGGATCGAAATAGGCCAATCAAAAGCGCGAGCACCTGACAAGTTATTCACCCATTGTATTAACATAACTTGCCTCCTTCTCAGGTGTTCACAGGCAACCGAGACAGGCATAGTATTGTGAAAAACAAGCTGCCTTCACCTATCCGCGCAAGATACATCCGAATTCATCCCAAGACATACTTTGGACATGATACATGTCTGCGAGCTGAATTTTACGGATGTGATGCTGCCTAGACTCGAGATAAATTAACCGAACACTTATAAATTAATTCTATTTATTCATGGTTTCTTTCATCACTGAATTATTATACAATATTAAAAAAACAATTTTTCGGGTCATGTTATGGCTTGTGTGGTTAATTGCCGGTTACAAATTATTTGAAATAATAAGAGAGCTAAAAGGGCTGTGTCATTTCTGTGAGATTTCTACACCGAAGACCGATAAGAAAATGACATAGATAATCGTTAGAAATGAGTTATAAACGAAAAATGCAGAATAATTGCAGTCTGCAAAATTTAAGCAGCCAAAGAAGAGAACATGCAGAAAAAACAACCTAGAGTTAAAGTAAATTTGTTTAATTAACGCCCCTCCCAAATAAGCACCTCCCCCCTAAACAAAAGAGGGCTTTATATTCAAACAGATGTTAAGCCGGCCTAAAAAACATTAAAAAATAATTTTTGTTTGCTTCTAAACATTAATATCTTTGATCATTGCATTTAAGCTACATTATAAAAGGTATCCTTACCATATCAGCAATGATAAAATCAATAATTAACAATTTTTAATATTCACTTACAATGATGACCAAATTTTAACAGGGGCCCCTTCATAATATGCGTTCCTACGGAGTAAGCGCCCCGGGTTCAAGTTTGACATTTGGAATAAGCGCCCTGGATTGGTCTTTTACAGCATATATGAAGGTTTTAAAATAAAGAAGGAAATTATTTTGGTCATTGTGACCATGGCTTGCATACTAGTTCGACTTTTATCCTTAAACGATGAGGCGGTCGAAATTTAATCTTTGATCTCATTTTGCACACACTAAAACGTTCCAGAAGACAATTATTATTTGAAAATAGCATGAGATTGCGGAAAACATTATCTCTGCACTAACAAAGAACCAACCAAACGCGCTTTTCTTTTTCTCACGTTACTTTCGATCAGCTTCTAAAGGTGAGTTTTCTGTTTTCTTTGGACATTAAACGTAAATTATTAGACCCTGACAAGTTTCGGACGGAAAGTACTTTAGTAACTTTGTTAGTAAGATTATCTCACGTTATCTATTTTAAGATTATCAGATTTAACTTTAAAAACATTAATGATTGACAACTTCACTTTTTAAAAGCATCATAGTAACATCGCAACACCGTAGCTCTTCGTAACATAGTAAAAAAGTCGTAACATAGTGAAACGCCAATAGTTTGAACAAAATAAAGAAACTCAATCAATCTTATTGAGAAAGGAAAAGGCAAAGGAACGGGAGGAGCCTATCACCGGGCCATTATTAGGCATAACAAGCGTTAGGTATTGTTACCAAGTCTGATAATGACCCATATTGAGCGTGATTAAACATCAAATTGACAAAAACAATTCAAATTGAAACCTAATTTGTCTAATCGTTATTCTCAGTTATGAGATCGGATGCGAATTGCATATTTTCATTTAGGTAACATTGAAAAACTAACCAAAAGGACGTTTTACAAAGCACATCTTAACCCCATCCCCCAATGCACGAAACAAACAAATATCAACTTGATTTGTGAACGTATTAGCAATGACATAGATAAAAAATTCACCGATCTTTTTCATCTGTCCATTGTTATTCGACCCATAACAAAACAAATGAATTCTAATCAAAGTTAATTCTAACAGAATTAATTATCAGAGAGTGAATTCTTCCCTTACTTTCCGTTATCAAATAAACCTTTATCTATTTTCGAATACAGGCGGTTCAATGCATCCTGCAAAACGTTATGCATTTTTACCCCACCATTAGCTTTCTCTCCACGATTTCGCTTTTTTCCTGCTAAAAATGTCTTCGCAGAACTGCGAGAAGTTTTCTTACTTTTCACTTTTTTCTTCTTTTTAAGTTTTGATTTGTCTTTTTGCACAATTTTAGCAACCGAGACTTCAACGTTACTTGCTTCTTTCAAGCCCTTAACTGTCACATCAACATCCTTATTAGACATATGATATACAGGATTATCTTTAACTCCCCCCAATGCCACTGTTTCACCTTCGTCTAAGTTTTTTTTACCACCAAACGATTGTTTGATCTGACTCTCTGCATCAACGTGCTTATCCTTATTAGAACTCTTTGTATCACTTTCATCTAAAGATGCCTTCGGCACGCTTTTGGCATTGCCCTTTCCAGCATGACTGCTAGATTCTTTTGCTGCATTTGGCAACTTAGACTGATCGACATTCCCATGAAACACTGGAAGCTTAAAGTCGTCTGTCTTCTCCTTCGCAGTAACCTGAAATGATAAGCCTTCCGGCTTCTTTTCTTCAATCTTTATATGCTTTTCGTTCGGCAAAATTTCTTCTTCCTTTCTTTCAGGAGTTCCTTTACTTGTATCCTCCTTCGTAGTATCATGATTATCACTTGCAACCAACTCTCCTAATGCACCAATGTCGTGTTTTTGATCATGAGGCTCAATTTTTGGAACCTCTCTATCGTCAACTTCTTTTGGAGCCGCCTCCTTTCCTTTCACAACCTCTGTAACTCCATCGATTTTACGGTCTTTAGAGCCATTTTCACTTTCCTTCTTGTCTTCGGATTTATCTTCAGTCTTAGTCTGTTTAGCAAAATTGTCCTTCCCGTCTTTCATTTCTATTCCTTCACTAACATCCTTTTTTTCACCGTTTCCCCGCTCAACTTCACTATCAATTTTTTGACTTTTAGAACCGCCCTCACCTTCCTTATCGTCTTTCGATTTATCCCCAGTCTTCTCTTTAGCAAAATTGTCCTTTCCTTCTTCCATTTCTATTCCTACACCAATATCCTTCTTTTCACCTTTTTTCTGCTCAATTACACTTTCTTTCCCCTTATCTTTCGTAACGCTAACCCCAGCACGAGCAACATCCTTGCTATCCTTTGTTTTAATTTTCAATTCACTTTTCTTTCCTGGCTTTGCTTTCGCTTTTTCCTTTCTCTTTGCTTTCACCTTACGGCCTAAAGTTGCCTCGTCTTCAAAGTCTACTGACAATATCTTTTCTTTAACAGGGAACTGAAATGTTATGTGGTTAACAAGAGCGACTACGGGTGCCTCGGTTACACCACACATATTCTCGTCCATGGCAACCCGTATATAGCCTCGTTCTCCCCATGAATCTGACCAGGAGTTTTTAACCAGCCAGTACTCTCTACCATTCTTTATCTTGCCGTACCCTATGACAAGGGCAGAATGCCTCGTGCGATTAGACCCTGGAAGAAAACGAGGAATTACACAATTTTACAGCACATCAATTATAAAATTGCTAGTGACAGTTAACTACGAGTTCTATGCTTGATGCTTTCATTGCCAAATGGCCTAATAGCTTTTACAGTACTGGAGCTTGAGACTACAACCAGAAACCGTGGGGCTGAAAAAGGAAACGACCTTCTTCAAAAAAGTATGGAAAGAAGTTGTAAGATTCACTTCAAAAGGTGAGCAAAGGAAAACTAGATATTTCAAGGATATTTCAAGCAAACTGAGGTATGCTTCAAATATCGCAAACAAGAAAGAATAAGAGATATTAAAATGGAAGCAGCAAGTAAGTTAAGGGAAGGAGTGAGAAACAGTGTTACTAAATTACGAAAGAATTTTCAAATAAGAAAGTCGACGAGGAAAAAATTAAAATCGCTAAGGAAAAACAGGATTGCCATAATAAACACGAAAATTTTACAATAATGACAAGACTGAAAATCGCAGAGGTTTTGTCAGGGACCTTCGTGATAACTGCAATTATGCCTAGAGCTGGCCTAGAGCGAGATCATCAATTACTGCAATTATGGTGTAAGGTGGAAAAATATTAGCAGGTCTTTTAGGCAGTCATACGGCGAATAAAGCAAAAATGGAACTTACAGCAATCTTCGTCGTGATAAACTCCATTACTGTAGAATTTGAACGACAAAGGGCTGACGTTGATCGATACAGCAGCTGGTCCAAACTTGGCGATTGCATGTTTAAGGGCCGTGTTGTTGTAGCTTGGTACATAGGCAAATGCATCAATTTTAGCGCCAAGGGCTGTATCGTTAAAATGGCACACACCCTCCTAAAATCAATACATTTTCCAATTGTTATATTCTAATATAGCTACTACGATACAATGATAAAAAAAGGATGCACAAAGTTGAATTCAACTTGAATTGCCAGGGTTGTGCCAGCAATCAAACGATCGTCTGCGCATGTGTAAGACTGAGTGAAAATACTACGCGAATTGTTTCCGTTTCATTCACTTTCATTGATTCAACGATTTGCTGAAACGTGGGCTCGCTTTTACAATGTCAGCAAAAACAGTGACTTTTGTGAAAAACCGGCCTAAATGTTTTTTGAAAATACTTTATTCTAGCACAAGAACGAAAACTTTCGCGCTTACTACTACGATCTCAGCTCTTACATGCATAAAGCACATTGCTTACATTGCAATGTAAATTAAAAATCGTAAAATCTGGCGGCTGAGAGCAAAACTAGTTGAGGCAATCATTCGAGGCAACTTGCTCGACATGAGTACATTGGACATCTACATTTCTACAGTATATATTTGCAGCCTCGTATCAATGCATACTGATCACCAATGCAATTCAATTCGTCGTTACCTGAGCAAGATATTTTCCATAACTGTCCAGCGTGGCAGCCCCGTGGAGATACAAGAAACTCAGCGCAGCAGCATAATGGCCACCCTTGCAACCATGGTTACCAGAGCCCCATGAACAGTCCAGGATTTGCTGGGATGAAAGCTCTACCAATGACCCTGTCTTCAAAGTCGAAAAAACAAATTAAGAGTTGGGAAAACCTAAGAACTTGATTAAGCTAAACTAACAGGAAACCTCACAATAAACCAGAGTAACACCCGAGCATGCACATATTTTCAGTTTTTGTACCACAGCACGCAAGAAACTAAACGAGAACCGTGATCACATCAATTGCAATGCAAAATGTAGGCCCATTGACGTAGTTGATGCTGCCAGACAGATGCGCGTAGTCCTTAGCTGCTTCGTCTTTTTGCCCGTGAAGCCAGATTCCAATCGCCAAAATGGCAAATTCATATATATGTCAATAAACCTTTTTTTAATTTTGGGCAAAAAATCTTCTGAGATGATGATAGAACCTCTCTTTTATTTTTCGAACATTTCACTTTCTTTTACCTTTTAAAGTATATGAATATTTCAGGCTACAAATTGTGGTGAATTGAAGTGAAAAATTCAAGTGAAGATTAGTTATATTATTAAGGAAGCGAATATATGAATTGCGACTGAGCAAAAAGAAACTACATATATGTGATTGATAAACAATACGAATGCAAGACAATGATTATTGAATTATCCAGGTGACAAAAAACGTCAAAATTTCAGAATAAAAATCGAATATTTTTGCAATGCTGGTAAACACAAACAATTTATATAAACAAACGGCGTTTTCTCAAATACCTTTAGAAAATGCGCCCCCTCAGCAGCACCAGCAGCAGAAAATGTGTAGCAAGAACCGCAGATACCTTGGCCTTTCACTGGAGAAACAGCGCCTTATAAAAGAAGCGTTGCATGATAAAAAAATTTGTTAGAACTAGGGCTTGTAAAAGGAACTAAACACGATCATAATTAAGTTGGCCATTAAAAGGGGATTTGTTTTCTTACCGTAATCTCTCCAGTCAAGTTCTTCTGGGATATCAATAGGTTTAGGAGCCTCGTTTAAATACACTGGATCGTGCTTATGCAGAGGTTTCATGCCAGTGTGGTTACGAGGATCAAATTTGGTTATAGATCCCACGTGCGTTTCGAACTCTTGATCAGACATATCTGTAAAATGGTTGCTCTTCAGCTGAAAGTGCTTGCTTTTCCGATTCATCGAATGGATATACCTTGAAAAAAGTATGAAGCGCAATAATTTACTTGAAAACTCAGATTTTTCTTATGAAAATGTTCCATGCACAAAACAAAACAAGCATCTGCAAAAACAAATGAATTTTCTATTCAAGTTGAACAACTTTTCTGTTTCGAAATTTCTCAGAAGTCTCCTTGCTTGTATCAATATTTTTGTATAGCTTCTTTTCAAAACTCTATAATGGATGTAATATTGAATATTGCCAGAAAATTATTTCCAAGCTGGAAATGTTGTTGATATCAAACAAACACAAAAAAGTCATCGAAATACAACTGTAACAAGCACCAGCAACAAATTGTAAGCACTTTTAATGAAATCTGCCAATAAAAAGTGAGTAATGGTGATCCTTTATTACAATTATTCTAAACAGCTTAATATGAGTACGTATGAAAAATTGAAAAAGTTAAATGATAAGATGATGAGAAAAGATCATCTCTCCCTCAGGACCATATGCTTAAAATACATATGTGGAAAGCTTTAGAAGCAATACCTCGAGTTATGTTTATAAATATGTTTTCTCTTCCTGTGTTCTTTCTTATCATCATAATTCTTTTTGTGATTCTTCTTAAAATCCGTAAACAGCTCGCCTGTGTTTACCAGGTGCTCAGCTGTGAACGAGGCAAACTCCTGCATTGGGTTCGAGATCAGGCTTGACTCCAACGTTAACGACCAGTTGAAACAAGGCACGTCTAGGAAAGAGAAGATTCTTGAAAGAAAAACTAGTAGCAAAATTAAGATAATAAACAAATGATTCAAATCTTTGAGAATGTCAGTATAATTTTCAAGTCACCTAGATATCAAGTCACCTTGACAAAGTAAGTGTGGAAATCGCAAAGGAATTGATGCAAAACGGAATCAGATACATTCAAGACAATTTTCTTTGCAAGAAAAATAATCAGTTTATGAAAATCTTCTAACATCTTGCCATATAACAATGCAGGAACAAAACAAGTTTAATGTGCAAGTATTTCAATACATTTATACCCAAGCATAAATGTAAAAACATGCAAATATTTATGCTAAAAAATGACTGATACCATTTTTGAAGAACTAGGAATGTTATCAGCGCCATCTTCAGTACAACGAACGAATAGTTTTCAAAGCCATTTATTATTTAAAACAATTCAAGGTAAATATACCTAGATTTTGTTCTTTTTCATTTCAAATTCCTTATAATATATATCTAAGTGCCAAAATATTTCAGCATTAACCAAAGATAAGCATTTTTCACAGCTTCATAAATAAACCCTATTCTACCTTTAAATTTGTTGTGTGAGTACAAAAGTTATATCAGTCTAAAAGTTGATACTACTCTTACAGGGAGTTCTTTTAAAACAACAAGGCAGTTGAGAAAGATGGTTCGCAAAGAGATGGATTGTCCAAAACAATTAAGGACAGGCTAAAGCTCTATTCATCTTATGTTCAAATCTACAAAATACCTCTAGGCAATTCGAATCGCTGGATCTGCGGTCTCCACTGCTCAAAAGAGACATATTCAAGCACATAATGATCATAATATGAGCCAAGCATGGAGTCATAGCCTTTCATTTCATAGCGAATTGGGCGATACGGTTTCGATTTCGTGACCCAAACGTTCTGTGAGTTGAGCATTCCGTAGGCCCAGTACTCATAATGCCATTTGGTTGACAGGGTTCCCGTATATACCTCTGTTTTAACGTACTACAATAAAGCAATAATTTGTTTAGACGAGCATAATCGGCATAATGTGCGCAAAATGTCTTACAAATAGAGCAATTTTACTGCATATACCCAATCATAATATTACAAGGTTGAACATCGTATGCAATAAAACGCGAATTGAGAAGTCAGAGTGTAAAATGTACTCAGCACAAATGCGATTTATATCATTGCGAAGGAATATAATCAGAAAACATTTAACATTTTGATATGGTTTTGAAAAAAGCAAACATTTTGCAACATACTAAAATTTATGCTATTTCAAAGCCATTTTGAAATTTAATCAGATGATTTAAAACCACTTTAATTAGTCACCTTAAACCAAGTCATATTTGGAATAATGGTCTGCGCATTGATTGGCCAGTTATTTCTTCCAGTAACCGTCCAGCAGCCTTCGAAATTCCCCTGCTTGTCATTATACATGGGAACAACTTTGTAATATTTCCCATACGGGGCCTCGTCACCTCGTTGGAATGTTTTGTCCGTACCTTGATAAAATACAATGATACGGTATTCACAGAATTTATGCAAAGGATCTTGTCGACAAAAATGTCATCTACATAATATTTTATTTATGTGTACCAACATACTGAATGCCTTCTAAAGAAGCTTAATGTCAGTGTAGAAGCTTAAAGGCATTGAGTCATGGTAAATATGCCTTCTCTATAGGGGTTCGTTTCGTTTCGGCATGATCGCTGCTGTTTCATGTGATATTTGCATCCGCTGTTGATAACTTGCTATTGATGGAAATTGTTTTGTCAATCAATACGAGGTGAGTTCATGTGACCAGGTCCACGTTAACCAATAGCATCGCAGTCATGAAAATCATTACTCGGCAGATTTTGGCACTTAGGGTATACCCAATCTATTTTATTATGACTAAATGCCTTTAACAATCTTATTCGACTGCACGCAAAACCCATTTTCATAATCTATTTTGTTGAACTAACATTTAGATTAGTTTAATCCGGCGACTTGAGCAAAATAAATTTGACATACCGTATTCTCTCTTCTATTCACGCTCTCTCTGATAAACCCACGGGCGGGTTTGATTAAAGAAATAAATCAATGTTCTCATTTGATGACAACAAAGGTGAATAATGTTTTAGCAATTCAGCGTCGTTTTTCCAACCAACTTATGTCAGAATTCTTCACATTTACATGCGCAGTTTTCACACCAAAACACAGAAGACATGTTGAAAAATTAACCCCGCCTCTCTGATAATCCCACCTCGCTATAAAATCCGCATTAAATTAGGAGGTTTTATCAATAAAACCGCAGCGGGAAATCAAGAGAGCATACGATAAATGAAAACAAGCCTCAAGGACTTGGATTTAAAAAGCACCAAGGAAAACAACATAATTTACTTACCATAATAATAGTCGATCCTACTGGCGCCCAACGTGTTTGAGAACCATATTTCAAATGGCTCTGCAATTGAGCTGTGGGGGAGAATTAGTAATCCTGAGGCATGGTAATCTTCAGGGAATACTGGCACGGGCTCCGAATGGGCCGGTTTGCGATCGAGGCTTCTCCGGGATAAAAGTTCGATTGAATCATCCGTTGTTGAGCTGTAGTGCAGCGAAGACGCCACAAAGAAAATGCCAACAATGATAAAGACGAGCGTGAGTATAAGTAAAAAGAGACAGAACCGATTCGGATTCATGATGCAAAATAGGCCAAAACAAAAACTGTTTAGTATTCAAATCGCAAGTGAAGCTAAATCATTTTAAAACCTGTTCTTCGTTAATTCAAAATCCACTCGTAATGAATCGACCCAGATATTATATTAAAACTTTCCTTCGAGACGATCATACTCCATTTGCATGTTATTGATTTGTCATCTGGCTGACTCTGTACGCCGTGCAGCTGTTTGTTGATAACAGAATTTGGTTTACCAAAAACATGATCACGTTAACTGAGATATCGCCAGCTGTTCATTAAAGTGCGTAAAGGACACCAAAAGTAAACAAAGGTAAATGAATTTATATTTGTATGAGAATAACTTTATATTTTTCACCAGGAGCCAAGATCTAGAAGTTGATACTGCCAGAATAGATTCGTGCTTTCGAAAGCTAGTTGGAATTATCCTGCAGAGACTCGGAAAATACAGTTCTGTTCATTTAGACGCTCAGAATGAACTGCGAATTATCGCCGTGTTATTTCTTCTGTTTAGCAAAGCAAAATATTTACATAAGACTTTGAGGTGATACTTTTAGCCAGATGATCTTTATTGCCAAGTGCCCTGGCCATTGCACCGTCTTTGTGTCCTTTCTCTGCGGATTATACAGCAAACATCTCCATAAAGCAACTAAATAGCACAGTCTGTTTAAAAAGTCCTTTGCAGCAATGTCTCAGAGACTACTTTTGTTTTTGGAGCGAAGATCATTCGGCTTGGTTTGCGGAATCATGGTTACGGATGACTGCACACCATAACAGGTGTTTCGTATTTCTCCAGCACCTCAGGAAACTACTGCTTGCTAATGCGGTCTTAAATTTTCGCTCCAGTTTATCATCTCTGCAAAAATCTAAATTCATCTTCAACACTTTAGCAGAGACCTTCTGACTATGAAGAGTTTTTAAATTGATGAATTATTCATTAATGCTTTGTCGTTTTTAAAATTAACTTTTTGAAACGTTGATTGTCAACAGTTGGCTTATTTTTGCAATAAAGTATTGATGTTTTTTTGTCGTTTAACGAAGCTCTAAGCACGAGGTTTGACTCCGCCTTTTGATGCAATTTGAAATATTCAAGCATGAATAATAACACGCCTTTTTTATTTTTTTCATAATTCGTATTTCATATTATCATGATACTCCTTAAGTAACAAAAAATAGTATTTAAATAAGCAAAAGTATTTAAATTCAGAACAAAACAGGGCAAATATAAAAACTGGTCTACCAGGAGGTCATGTTTGGGATAACTTAATTGGTGGATCGCAAATTATCACAAGAAAATAAATTAGCAGCATTAAATTTTATACATTGTATGGCTAGATACCATTCGCTTTTAATCACTGTAAACAAAGCTTCCTGACATCTAGGGGCTAATCTGAGCAAGAACCGAAAAGAGTTTGGTAGTGGCTTGGTTCCATAACACCTTGCAGAATATAAGAACGAGAGCTTGATTATGTATGTGAAGATATTTAAGTGTTAGTGACAAAATAGGCAGCTGCATTAGTTAAATGGCTTAATATTCAGTATTACTGTTGTTCAATACATTACACCTCGAGCAAACTATAGATTAGAAGTATGAAAGCTTGACTGTGTATGTGAAGATATCTAAGTGTTAGTGACAAGATAAGATGCCGGTTTTTAAACAATTTTACTTTATAGTAGGCTTGAATTGGCTTTTATTTTGTAGCTATTTTTATATGCCCACTTTTAATAAATAGATAATAATAATAATAGGTAGCTGCATTAGTTAAATGGCTTAATATTCAGTATTACTTTTGTTTAATACATTACACCTCGAGCAAACTACAGATTATAAGTATGAGAGCTTGACTGTGTATGTGAAGATAGTTCATTAGTGACAAGAACTGCATTTTGGAATTGATTTAATATTCAGTATTACTGTTGTTTAATACATTTACTTTTAAAGAAACTTATAGTAAATACTGATTTATAAACAACTTCAAATTAAAGAGGGTCGTAAGAAAATTGATTTTAGCTGCCAGTTTGATGCCAAGAAGCTGACAGGCCTAACAAAGGCCAATTCATACACATAACCACGCTTTTTACTAACAGAATAACTGGTGTTCCGATTGACGGGTTGATCGGTGGAAAGATCACGTGGTTGCAAATAAAACGGAAGAAGCCAATCAGAACCGGATGCTGGTTCTCATTCAAAGTAATGCGTAGGGACGCAACTAGGAGTTTGACTGTAAACAAACGGAGAAGTATGTAAAGTAACACAAGAAAATAAGAAAGGGAGGGATAATGAATAGGGATAAAGAAAAGGGGTAAATCTGTGATTTTTAATGTTTGGAAAGAAGAAAGCCTCAAATGAATTTGATTATGATGATGTTCAAAGAAGCAGCAGGAGATGGAGACGAAATCAAAGGTTGATCTTTGCTGTTACATTTCTAACAGGTGAAATTTTCTGTGTGTTTATATGTTTTTATTACTGCGCTTTACTATCGCACGAGAAACAGATTAAACGTAGAAAAAAATTAGAAGATGGCCTTTGGACTGAGGGGACGACAAGTTTTACTGGATTTAAAGCCTGCAGTAGAAATATTATACAGGATTTGCCTGGTCAGATTGCTGTGTAATCCTTGGCTGTAGATTATTCTGAATAGCTTATTACTAGATTAGGATTCTTATTACAATGATTTGATACATTGAATCTAAAGCAGTCCAGATACGTTTTTTAGATTATCAAGATAGGACAGACTTCAAACAGATACGAAAAAGCATGAAATGAACTGTGATGTGGATGCTCTGATACCTAATAGCATGAAATTTTGATAAGACTTACTGTTTTTTTTGAAATTCAGGCTTAGAAGGATCTAAAGACCCCAAAATAGCACCTAAATTCAAAGTTTTTAATGCAATGTTATATATGCTGTTGAAAAATATTATTCAAAATCTTTGACAAATCTCAAACTGCTGGATATGCTTTTAAAAAAAATCGATACCAAATTTCACGATTCTGCAAGAAGGCAAAAACCAGCTGTCGTTAATCAGGGCTGAATAATCAACATCAGTAATTTGTTATGTCGCAAACACTATTAATCTTCAAGATACTGGAGACTGAAGTGGCCTAAGAATGTTATCGAGCCTATAATACAAAAAACAATTTAGTTCTTAGACATCACCAATTTGATTCATAAGCAAAAAGCGAAAAATACTATGATACGAAGGCTAGACTGGCGATTACATCGATGAAGTCTAAATGGGTCTTTTCATTGTTACAGGAATACATGCATGTTAATGAATTCTATTTTCCAAATCTATCAAAAATAAAAGGTAGGAGATAAATTCTGGTATGACGATCTGCTTAAGACGTCTGTTTATTTTCGAAACCCAGACATTTGAATTAAGATGAAACACGCAAATTGTTGATCCCCACGTGCACACGCATGGATGGCCACTGCCTCTGGAATAAATTGTTTGTCAGAAACATGTTTACTAAGGTCTCATCTACAGCGCCCTTTAAGGTCGCAATCAACAATCATTTCATGACATTTTTCGTGACTCGAAGACCTTTGATCAGCAAAATTAACATGAAGTAGATAAACGCTTCTGCACGTGCTGATTGCAACGAGGAATTATCGCAGAATTAGCACAGATAACAAACCATTTGGATAATTTGTTTAGCCTAGGCTCAAAACTTTAATCGGAAGATGAAAACAGGTGAACGAATGGTTTAAAACAGTGCATAATAGAACATCTCTAAGTAAATGGATACATGAAGACAAAGTTATATTGTATCTGTTCGCTTGATGACATTTATAGTTCACCAACATGGGAATTACCAACATTGTTAAGCTCCAGCAAAAATTCGCATGGGACATGAAATCAAGCATCTAGTCTTTTGAAATATCTCTTGCTATGAGCTGATTTTACACGGTTGATTGAAGAATTTCAACTTATGAATCGTCAAGAGAATTGCGAGCACCAGGAGTCATCTTGCTATTCAAAAAAATCTAAGGCTGTTATTTTGCTTATAGTGTCTCTCCTTTTGCTAACGGTAATGGGCGTGGGCAGAAAATATCACACTGGTTCTTTGAGATTTCGGCGCGACGTAAAACACAAGGAAAAGAACGATGGCGAGTTCACATTTCCTGACAGTTATCATGCAATGGGGGTATTACAGCTGCCGTATGGTAATATCGCAGAGCCGTTTGAAGTATGGTATTCGGGCAAAAACAGAATGAGTCGGATCGATTACTACGGAGGTCAGTTATTCTCTTTATTCTCACAGTCAGTTTCGTGATAATTACGTAAGGTAGCTACATATAACATGTAATAGTGGCGTTTGCTCATATTTTGAGCATTGTTAAGCATTTATCATTCAGTTCCAGCTACCTGAGCTCGAAATTGACAGTTTGAATTAAATTTATCTAAAGTGTTGTCAAGTGAAAAATTACACGGAAAGATGATATTGTTACAATTAACTGAGCTAATTCGAGATCGCAAAGAAAATTAAAAAAAGGCTGGTATACAGAGTCAAATAATAATGTCTTAAAACTGGTGTTAAGTAGGATCGAAGTTATTTTCAATTATTGTTTGTTTTTTAATCTGTACTCTATTTGGATAAAATATTTTACGTTGATGATACATTCAAAGGAATGGATGTGATTTACCATCGTGGTGATATTGGCGAATACGGCTTTGCGGCTAAAATAGTCCCTGAATACTCCGAAGTTGACAAGAAGACGTTTCGAGGTTGCCTGCACAAAGTTGGAACAAAGCAGTACCCGATTCGAGTACAGAGCATAGTACCAAACCTGAAGTTCTTTAAGGTCGGTCTCCTCCGAATATGTTCGATTTTATCTTTTGTAAGTTAATGCCAACATGTCATCGTTAAGACAAGACCATCCCTATAATTTGCCATGTGAATTTTATTAAAACCTAACCAAAATGAAGAATTATTTAGTAATATGCTGAAACTACTTAGGTTCTCTTATGTGAACCTAACACTCAGTGGCGGCGCCAGCTATTACAGAGTGGGAGGGTAATGGGCGCGGCCAGTGGGACCATGCCCATTTTGCCTCGTTTCAATGATTTGTACCAAGTTAACTTTCCTTAGGAAATTTTATCTACCCCTACCCAGAGTTTTTAAATCCATTTTTAGAAGAAATATGTAGACCATATTTTCAGAAAAGTGGGGGTAATTACCCCCAACCCCCCCCCCAATACCACCCCTTGGCGCCGCCACAGCTAACATTTGAGGCAGTTTTGAAAGTTAACTGCAACCAGGTTTTTTCTCAACTACACACAGCAACAAGGAACAAATTACCATTAAAGTCGGGATTGAATTTATTGATTCAGTTGAGTTAGCTGACATGCCTATCTGGCACCAAAAGAAGATTCTATATAATTCAGTTGAATTAAAGGTTTTACACTATCAAAGCTGCGATAGCTATCAAAAAAGATTGAAAAGTTTATTATGAATCATTTTTCAGTTTATTGGAAACAGCACGCTGAATGGAACAGAGTGTGAGGTCTGGTATCATTCTTTCAGCATAATGAACAAACGCAACAAGTACACGTTATACACGACACGAACACGGCCACGATTGCCGCTTAAGTATGAAATGATGGGATACGACACGCTGCTAACCTCTTACTACGACCACTATATTCTGGACTACTCACTATTCGAGCCGTGGAAATACGATTTCAACAAGTTCGAGATTCCCTCAGGTAAGAAACGACACTTTATCTCATGAAGTAAGCTTCAATTGTTAAAGTTATTTGCACTCTTATGAATCTAGGTTGGAAATGGTGTACATCTAAGAAGAGAGGACTGTAGCTCCGTGAAAGGCGCAACAAAGTTGAGCACTATAAAACTAAGGCAGTTTTGGGTACCATGAATATATTAGAGAGTTGAGCGAATTGCACGCCGTTCCTTCGGACAGTACCATCAAGCTTGTTAAAAGCCTTTTTCAATATGTTCAATATATAAAACAATATGTTCCTTCCAAAATAAGACACAATAGTCTTCCCCAAAGACACCAGTTTCCTCGGCCTAGCAGACCTAGAATAATAACCAACCAGGCGATTCTTTCATTGGACAGCTTATTTCTTGATAAAAAGCGTATGCTACATTCTTTCATATCTCAAACATGCCTAGCTTCAAATTCAGGCTGCCTTTGTCTTTGATTCAACCCCGATTATCAGGTTCAGGAAAAAAATTAAAAAAAAACGTCAGAAGGTGCCAACCGAACTGTGTTTGCTTCTAACGATCCTCCTCCTGGACTCTGCTTGGCAATAGAACCTTTATTCTCACCCGATGATCTAAGTTAAGGTATTCATATAAGCTTTGACAAGCAGACATCAGAATTAAGCGTTGAGAGTCTTTTTAGTCAATAAAATTTGTCTTACCTGTTCTTTTACAGAGCTTAAATGCTTCGACTTTCCACACGTCGAATCAGCTCCTGAATTCGTAGCTTCATTTTCTCCGATGACGGAATTCATTCCTCATCAGTCCAGCGACGCATCAGTAGCAACGGACCAAGAAAGTGACCTTGCGGAACAACCTGTTGATAACGAGGACAGCAATCTGAATAAACAAAACGAAGATGACAGCAAAGACCAAGACAATCTTGTCCGTTACGAGGATATTGTAGAGACATTGTTTGCATCATTCAAAGATTCATTTCAAAAAAACTACAAATCTTCGCATGAACATGAGAAGCGAAAGAACATATTTCGTCATAACATGAGGTACGTACACTTAATAAAAACAAAATACTATTTGAAAAAATGCAGTTTTACCTTGTGGAACCACGAACTTGTGGATTCTACAGTGACTATAAGTTATGGGCGTGAAATCTTCACAGAAATGATACCGAAATAAATGGCAATAAGGTTTTCTAGGCCACTTTATGCTAAAAACAGGCTGAAATTGCAAGATCACACAAAACTCGTTTTCATAGCGCGGCTGTGGCTTTGCAGTGTGAAACACTCGCAACAACTAACCAAAATATAGAAAATGGCAACTGGCGTCCACAGATAACTGGTAAAGGTTTTTAACAGAAAGGTTAATTTCAAATAGCGCTTTTAGCCATCCCCTACTTCTAATAAATATACTAGATTGCGTTCGGTACAATATGATGCTATAATAACGTAATCAATGGAAGTAAATTGTACCAGGAAAATTTTTTTAAAATAAATAACGACGTTTCGAGCATAGCCACTTGATAACGGGTTATGCTCGAAATGTCGTTATTTATTTTAAAATTTTTTTCCTGGTACAATTTACTTGCATTGATTACGTTATTATATTCTCTACTTCTCCTTGAAATATTGTCCAGAAAATAACGAATGAGTTTCAGAAACAGTAGTTTTCGTATGATTAGCATGAATAATCTATGTTATCCATCAAGAAAGGGGGAGCGGAGGTGATACTATTATTCGGGAGCGAAAACGAATAATCCCAAACAAAACTCAAGCAGCTAGTGACTTCAAGGAATTACTTCAAACCTTGCCCCTTTTTGCAGATTCATAAACTCACATAATCGAAAGCACTTAGGATATAGCTTGAAGATGAACAAGTTCGCCGATATGACGGAAAAGGAAGTTTCGCTATATACTGGACTTCTAGATGAACCAGAGGGAACATACAATGGAGGCAAAAGATTCAAGATCCCGGATATTGACTTTGCTCATACGCCCATACCTGAAAGTCTTGACTGGCGTGAATATGGTAAGGAGCATATTTGATTCAATGATTCTGATTCAATGATTCAATGATTACTTCTCTTTTAAAGCATTGTTTATTAGCCTAACAATGATATTAATGATCGTGATTGGATGATCACCTGTCTTAAGTGGTAACTTTCAATTTTGATTAAGGTGAACTGATTCATTCAGATGGTTAGTTTCAGTGATTAGCCAATGATTGGATCTAGAAGTTCCAATCGATAGCCTTTCACACCTTTAATCACCGACCATTGATTCTTAAATGATTTTTTCCTCATAGGTGCGGTTGGAAAGATCCGAAGCCAAGGAATTTGTGGATCTTGCTATGCGTATGCCGTGACAAGTGCCATGGAAAGCGCATACTACCTCAAGGTAAATACCATATTGTAGAATAGTATTGGCCATTTATTATATAGACATTACAATAGTGGCATTAAAAATTGCATTTTCAAAATATTTTTTTACCAATAATCGACAAAAAAGCAGAGATTAAACCCTAGACCGTCTGTCCTTGATTGTGCATTTGTATGCAAGAAAATTCGATTTAAACATTCTTCTGGTAGTACAAAACTTGAAAATGTTTTCAAATTCAATGTTTTAAATCATTTAAAAAGATAGGTAAAAAAAATATAAAGGAAAATGTAACATAAAATAAAAGTTATTTAAGAAATAACTGTTGTTACAGACGGGAAACTTGGTAAGTCTCTCACAACAACAAATCGTTGACTGCACATGGGGCTATGGCAACCGTGGCTGCAAAGGAGGCTATCCCTACAGGGCGTTGCAGTGGATCATGAAACATGGCGGATTGGCAACGGAAGAAAGCTATGGAAAGTACCTGGCACAAGTAAGAATAGTTTTGGTAAATAGGAAAGATGGTTTAGCAAATTAATATGAATGGAGGATGCAAAGTTACATGACAGAAAAAAGTAGCCACTCAACTATATAAATCATGAAAACAGTCGAACAGTGCAATAAACTCCGATTGAAACACTGTTATAAACATCACAACACTTTGCGCATAACATTTTGTAAAACAAAGAGACATCTATGACCTGTTCTCTGCCAACCATTTGTAGTTTTCAACATTGTGCGCATGCTTTTACTGTAGATTTTTGCAAGATTACTTGGCTATTTCTATGAAAATGTTGTGTACCTTGGCTACCTTGCAATTCTTTTACCGAAACCTATGTAATACAAGTTGCCAAGTGTGGTGCTGCAGCCTCGCAAGCTGCAGGAACAAATCGCGTCTACATATCTCAGGACATTAATTATACACCAACTTTCTTTGCGAATTAAAAAATTCTCTTATGCAAGATTAGTGTATTCCGATCGGACCTGGGCATCTAAGAAATGCTATGCCCTTAACAGGCACTTTAGTTTTCGTTCCATTTTTATCCCAATTTAGATCTGAGTAAATTGATAAAGCCAGCTTAGGCAAATTGACTAAATTTTTATTTGGTTGATTCTAGGAAGGCTACTGTCATTTTAAAAACGTGTCTATTGGTGCCGGAGTGGAGAGCTACATGAACATAACTTCAGGGAACAAAACAGAGCTTAAGCTTGCCTTGGCAATGTACGGACCAGTTACGGTGCTTATAAACACTCGACCGAAAACATTCAAGTTTTACAGCTCGGGTATTTATTATGACGAAACTTGTGGTGAGTGTGTAATCTTACTTCTTATTTTGAACCCGCATTGTTTTGATTGACGTGATTCAAAGTTGATTGGTTGATTTAACAAATATTAGCCAATCATAGAAAAGCAAAACAAACCTACTAGCTGACTGGTTTGGGAGCAAAAACTGGTTTGGATTCCACCAAGTTGAAAAACTGTCTTTCCTTTTAGAGTCCTTGGGCCTTGGGCATCACTCTCAGAAAGTTTGGATAACCGAACTATAGTTAAAAATTTCAGCAATTTAGTTACCAAGAATAAGGCAGTACTCAAGTCAATATATTGAACGATAGAGCCATGGGTAAGACTATTTTTCCAGGGCGACAGGAATACTAAGCAAAACTATTCTAAATATGTTATTATCAAAAAAAATTAATGTGCACGTGTTTTTCAGACGACAAAGTCGACCATGCAGCTGTAGCAGTTGGGTTTGGAAAAGAGCACGGACGAGAATACTGGCTGATAAAGAATTCTTGGTCAGCGTCATGGGGTAACAGTGGCTTTCTGAAAGTATGGACCAAAAATGACAATTGCGGGGTGACAAAAAAGGCCGTTGTAGTTAAAATAAAAGTATGACAGGAGTGTAAATATTCCAATATTGTATAGATTTTCAGATCTCTAACAAAACAAAGACTAATATTAGAATAGGAAATTCTTTCAAAGATTTTCGAACATAAACGCTAATTTTTGTATAAAATAAAAAATCACCCTAAGCCGAGATTTTGGACGTATAAATAATCATTTACTGTGACGACTTTCGAGAGTCTTTATTATTTTTCTTCATCGTATCAAAAACAAACAGGAAAAAATCGTGCAATTCTAAGTTTTGAAACTGTTGGATAATTTAGTATAGATTGAAAAAGAAACTAGTGCATATCTTAAACCATAAGTTAACCTTAGATTTTAACGCTTCGCAAACTAACAGGTTAGCCTTGTGATAATACTGGTAAAAAACAGTCTATGCAGAGTCGAATTTCACCTATTTTATTAGCGAATAGATTTATAAAACTGACTATGCAAGAAAAAACAAACAAAAAAGTTCTTGCAAGTCGTATGATGTGTCTGTTGCTGTTTAGGTTAATAACGGATCTAAACAATAAAGTGGATTAAACGATAAATACTACTGTTGCTTATCATAAATCAAGCTTGTTGCAGAATAATACAGTGTTATTCGGTATTTTGGAATATAAAGAGATTCCGCGCTCGATGCAGTACAGGGAGAGATGTTTGCACTTTGTTGTGTCGAACTTTCTTATGTGATTGAAAGTTGCTAATCTTAGAGACTTTTTTAGCAACTCTGGCATACAGTCCGTCCCAAAACCTCAGCACTGCTTCGCGGTGCGGTTCTTGGTGAGTTTGCTTAAAGAGACTCGTGCGTGCTTTTTTTCCTAATCTGAGGTGCACGCTTCAATTTTGCAAGCTTTGAACTTTATAATATATAAAAGAGTTTGTGACTGGTGACTTTAATAGAGGGAAAATCGATACTGATAATACTTTTAGCCTATTCAAGCGATAAATCGTCCAGATGGGTAATTTAGCGAATTAATAAGCATACAAAGTTTGTAACGAGAAATCAAAGCCGGCAGGTAGGGTGACCCTGGTCGGAAATTCGTTGATCTCTTGACCTGTTTATTTGCAAGCATCGAAAACTGTTTCTACATACAATTTCAAGGAACTGATCGAGTCTTGAATGGAAATATATAATAGTATGTGTAATAAGAAAGAATAAACGCCTCGCTAAAGTAAAAGAAACTAAATATGCAAGCAGTTAGTGGAGATCGGGAACAGTGAACTATCGACATAATTCAACGAACTGCGCATAGTAGGGCCTAACAGAGAGGGAATTCATTTCAGTGCTTATCACGAAGGACTTCGGATACCAAAGCATTGAGCAATGATGTTGGGTCGCTCAATCATGCTTTGTTTAGTCCAATATAACACGGACTTTGCTTACTGCGAAACAAAGTGATGGAGTTTATGCAGCAAAAAGTGCCTAGTATTTCTTCAAAAAAGTTGACAGGTATTCTAAACTTAAAGTAAATCAAGCTGAATGTCGAGCACAATAATAAACTTCGGAATCGTCCTCGCAGTGCTTTACTCTGTAGCAGTGGAAAGCATGGAAAAGTATCGAGAGTCAAGTTCAATGAACAAGAGCACAAATGAAGAAGAGAGCGAAGAAGACTTTCAACTGCAGAAACGCTCGATTTCTAGTCTGCACTTTCCATCCACTTACCATGCATCTGGGAATATAAGGATCCCATCAGCAGGCATAGTGGAACCATTTGAAGCATGGTACGCGGGCAAGTTCAACAAAAGTCGAATCGACTACTATGAAGGTAAGATCAGCTTTGAATCTAAAAATGAGGATAATGGAATGGAAGCATTTTGGCATATGGAGCTATAAAAATAGAAGCATTTTGGTATATGGAGCTATAAAAATAGATAGAGAAGGAAATCTTCCCTTGACTATTTCTGAACTTTTTGAATATTTATATCTTCGTCTAAAACCAACCAAAAACCAATGTCTTAAAAAGGAAACTAACGAAAGAAATTCTTTCGGTGCTGTGAAATTTTTCGCCCACAGTTTTGAAATCAATATCACGCGCGCTTACCCAAGAGAACTGGCATGTAGACTAAAATCCTAGTCCTTGAAGACAAAAACTTGGAGACAAAAATTTATACAAAGATGTGTTAAAAAACGCGGCTTTCATTTAAATCCATTTGTTATGCTGTTTTTAAATCAAAAATACAAAGCGGTTCGGAAATGCTTTCCGCTTTTCCGGAAAGATATTACAAGAAAGTAATATAGCATAAATATATATTTTTGAGCAGAATATACTAATGAATCTTAAAATGGGGAAAAGAAATTTTTTAAACATTGCTAAGTCGAATGAAAGGCTTATTAATATCTTCCTTTTGTGGACAGCAAGAATCCGAACTTTTTAAGATTCGCTTCCAAAAGGATACGAGCGTGTACAATACCAAGCTTGTCAATCGATTAAGATCATGATGATACATTGTGCTTGATGTTAGTGTTTAATGGTACACCCACCAATCAGAAATGTCTGTTACAAAAGGTCAACGCAATTTCTCCTTCTAGTTAACTGGGCTTGCGACCATGTGCAAATGTAAACTGCAATGAGGATCTTTAGCCTTTGCCAATATTTCTTCAATTTTGCATTAATTTGCTTTGCTATTGATATGAAAGCATCAAATGGCACAAGACATAAGATTGTGCCATTAAACCTATAATCTTACATGTCACAAGATGTATATTTTCGCTTCAAAAGGAACCGTGAAGACATTCCAGCGTGGGGATGTAGGCAAATATGGGACACTGTACGAAGTCATCCCAAAATATGACTACAGACATAAAAGCCACTACCAAGGTTGCTGGAAAAAGAACGGGAAAGAAAAGAAGCGAATTGAGCCTCAAAGCGTGTTGCCAAAAACCGTCTACTGGCCCTTCAGGATGAATCTAACGCAATATGAGGTATTTTGAGCTTCAGTTCCTAAAGATACCGGAAAGCTAGTGCTTTACAACTTAAGTTAGTTAGAAGGACCATTCACAGGGCCACTTGGGTAATGGCATTTCCTAAATTGAAGCAATGTTAGCTTTAGCTAAAGTAGTTAAAGCAGGAGATGAAAGAAGCTGGGGCAATAACATTAATGCCTTCTCCTCAGCGCTTACAGTAGTACATAGCGGACAATAGGTTTGCGTCAAAATTCTCACTTTTATTTTCTTTTATTTTCTGCAAGGCTCGTCTAATATGTATGGAGTAGGGTATACATGGCATCGCAGAGGGATGATTAATAATAAGAATTAGTCATAGTGGAACATGATTTGTGGAAATATACTGCGAGAAAAGTGAGCGAGCGACATTTTATACTCACTGGCGAGCATTTTCTTTCAGTAAATAGTAATTATAACAACAAAAATATTAAAGTGTTTTTTTACTAAATTGGAAATTGTTTTTATAGAATTAGTATCGTTATAAAAAAGCACTTTGGATAATATGCTAATTAAATAATTGTTATTACGTAGTATCTCCTTGTAATTTTGTCCAAATATCTCTGAAAGAATAATTTTTGGATCAGTCCTTTTTTCAGACAGCTTTGACCATAAAAAGGTTCTAGATACCTCAATGAGTCGAAAATTCTGCATTTGTAAAATTGCTTTAGCAAAGAAAAGGTTATTTTGGATCACTGTAATATTTAAGGAAAAAATTGATTGTCTTATGATATTAATAAATTTGTTTTGTCCCCAGTTCCAAGGGTTTGTGAAACTGAATGGCATTTGGTGCTCTAAATGGATCGCAGTATTGGAAGCATTCAACCGCACTGATACCTACATCTTCCATGCAACCGATGAAGACAACCCGAAGCCAATGAGGTTTGAGATGAATGGGTATGACGTAATGCTGACGTCATACTACGATCACTACATTGTGGACTATAAGGTATTCGAAAGCTGGACTTACGATGCTGAGATGTTCATGATACCTCAAGGTAGACATAATTCACTTTATATTGAATATCTAGATTTGTCACAAGTATTGGTTGAAAAATCTAATCTAAAGATCTTCTATCTATGTATTCAAATGACAACCAAAATAAATGAAGGGTCCCCCCTTCCCTGCGATAAATCCCTTAAAACATTTACTTTGTTCATGCAGTTGACCCAGTAACGTAATTTTGAATCAACAATAGTTAAATAAATGACTTACTGATGACGTCATAAGATTTATTACTTAAAGTGTAGGGTTTCCAAATATGGGGAAAAAAATTTCAAGTAGGGAAAATTTGTAGGAGTATTCACCACGAATGGAAGGTTACAGTGAATGCAGTAGAAATAAAAAAAACAAATATTAAGCAAGAAGAACAATTTGAGTGAAATGTCAAAACCAAGACGATTTAATATAGAACAGATAGCTTTACAGAAAACGTTCCCAAGAAAAGAGTAGTTGTATACAACTCCTGTGATGTAAGTGAAAAAATCTTTAGAGAATCAGCGTTTTAGCGTCGCCATGCTTAGTGGATCAGGCGTTGGAGTTAGCGATATCACAAAGGGAAAAGACGATTATGTATAAGGACTTTAGCAGCTCTTTCATCGTCGCTTTCCTTTATTGTAAGAATCAAGAAGGAAACAAGATTGTAGCCGGGGAGTCAAACAACGGCGTTGCCAAGGTATGCAAAGACGAAGAGATTTGGCAGCAAAGCTAAAGAAGGCTTAACAAGGGCATGTCTTCAGCTCTTGTTTCAACTCGTCGCTTATTGAACTGCTAATAAATCGGCATTGCACTTATCTGGCAAATACAAAAATGGTTTCAACGATGAAATAATTTCTACAGGAACAATGCTAGGAAGAACAGGGGTGCAAAGAGCTAACTGTTTCAATGTTTCGTCCTTTGCTTTCTCTCGATCCTTTCACTGCATAACATGCAACAATTAACTATCTGGATAATATGCATGAGTAAGACCTTTTATACCAATGGTGCAAAAGCCATTAAACGAGCGGGGCCAATTAACTCTATTCCCTTGAGACATTTTATCAACACACAATACACGAGAACATATAGCAAGGTTGCTGATTGGTCAAACACAATGAACCAATCACACAATCCATTCAAGTTTTCCCAGACATAATATAAGACCGGATGTGAAGTGCTCAAGAATTTTTTGTTTTCTTTTAACCATGATATTTGAAAATAGAAACAGCTCTGATGATTAAGACCTAATGCTGGTTTTACAATTTGGCATTCGTTGAAAAGAGATTACCGGAATTCTTTTACTCTGATGAAGCCCTGTATGCCAGGGCGAAATATTAGTATTCGTTTAATTCAATTTATCTTGGAAAATTTATCCCATAAAATTTATCTTCCTTCTCACACATTACCGGAATTGACGTTTATCGACTCTGTACTTATATCAGGGTAAATAATTTGCATAACAAGACGTGTTTTTTTATATCTGATAAATAAGATTTGAAGTTCAACAGTTATTTATGGTTACGTGCTATGTTTTGTTTTTAGTGGCAAAAAGAGATCGTTGGTGCCAAAAAGTGCCAAAAAACGTAGGGGAAGCCGGCTATCGTAGCATTAATCCCATTGGAGAATTCCTAGACGACGAGGAGTACGGCAAGTTCGAGACGAAATTCAAACATTTTAAAAGCAACTTTGGAAAAGTTTATAAACACGAAGAGGAGCACAGAAAGAGAATGCATATAGCAAGGCACAACATGAGGTTCGTATTTAAGACTAATAAATAGATACTTAAGATTCTCCGTAGTCAAAACAAATGATTCTTGTTTACTAGTCTATTTAACTGAGATTTATGCCATCGTTTTGAGCTTAATGTATGACGAAAATGAAGAGTTGCAACTTCTACACGTCAAAATCGTGCTCGAGAATGATATTGTCAAGTCCAAGGGCGGATAGAGATAAAAATTTGTGAGGGCTCAGTTTTGGGTGGGGCTGGTGCCACGCCCTCCACAAGTTATGGTGATTAGTATTTCTTATTCAAGATTTTGTTCTACACGCAAAAATTGTGCTCAAAATGATACTGTCAAATCTACTAATGTTTTACTGGACTGGATATATAAGTATTGAGGAAATGTTGATAATTTGTGAGCTGATTTGATTTCAATGCTTGAAATGGGTGCCAAACACAAGAAATAAACAAGTGCTTGTCACCTAGAGCTATCAAAAAAGCAAGTATTTCAGAAAAAGCAAGAAAAAGGAATTTCGATGTTGTTTTTAGGTACATACATTCGATGAACAGGAGGCGACTCGGTTACGACTTGGATGTCAATCACTTTGTAGACATGACTGATGAAGAATACAATAACCATAGGGGGACGTCTTATGATACACAGAAAGAGACTGAAAAATATGAGAAGGATATCCCCATTCTAGGAGAAGATTTTGACCCGCTGGAAGTGGCTGGCTTAGCTAGACGTAAAGCAGGACCGGGCCAAAGTCGGACGCAGATACTTGGAAAAAGAAGTAATATTTATGGCAGTGGAATGACAAAAATAGGAAATTTCGTTAGGGGAATGCAAAAGAAAGATTTCCAGGATGGTATAAATGGAAAAACAAGCAAAAAGACTTCAGTTGATGACACTATCCAGGGTAGTCGTGTCTTAGAAGACAGAAGCGCGAATAATAATCAGGATATTGAGAAAGATTTGCGGGATCTTAAATTTTTCATTAAGCAGTTAGATGATATTTCTGATGAGATAAGAATAGACCCTGAGAAATCTAGGAGGCAATTCCAGACTTTTATACAAAATCCTTCTTTGATACAAAAGGAGTTACAAGTTAAGTATATTGATCGTGTGGTTAGACTTGACAAAACGGCAAGAAAAAACAATACTATCGTGTTAGAAAGAAATGATAAGGGCCGCCATGATAAGTTACAAAAGATAAAAGATAAGAACGAAAGAAAAGAGGTTTTGAAAGGAACTGATTCAGAAAGAAAAAGAAAAAGGATATTTAAAAATAAAACCAACGTTAGCGATTATGTAAAGGAGATGGCAATTAAAAATGGCGTAGCTAAAAAAACTAAGTCAAAAGAAATTAAACATTATGCAAGAAAATGGAATCGTAAATTGAAAAAGGTTTCAAAGGCTCAACAACCCCATGGCAGAAGTAAGTTACATGAAATCAAATGGGATGAAATGGTTAGAATTCTTGACGATGAAGCAACAGAGGATAAGTTACGGAGAAGCTATAAATCAAATGAAATATATGAACCTGAAATAAAAAGGCGAAAGATACAAACTGAGGTATTATCCAGTTTAGATCCATTTGCAACTGACAGGAATGAGGAACTAACAAAGAAGGGCAAAGTAAGCAGCAATGGTTATTATAATTTCATGAAAAATTGGGAAACACCAGCTATGAGTAGAATGACACCGTTTTTTGCATTGGGTGTGGAAGAAATGGACCCAGAAACAGGAGAAATGGATGTAACCGAAACAGACTTTGTGATGGAGGATCATTCGAGGTTTCCAAAGGAATATTATGCAGGAATTGGAGGTGAAAAACTAAATAGAGGTCACAAAGTTAAAAGTAAAAAGAAGAAGAAGAAGAAGAAGAAGAAAACACGTATTCCAGAAGAGCTCGACTGGAGTAAATATGGTAAAAATTTAATTATCTGCTAAATACATCACGAAAATAAGAAATAGGTATTATTGGAAGGATGTCTAGATGTTGATGATTAAACGACAATCGTGGACAAAATTCTTGAGACAAACGTAAACTTTTGGAAATGCAAGAAAATATTGTAACAGAAATAGCCTTACCCACCTCCCACTGCCCCCTCACACTCCCCCTCCCCCTCCCTCTCCCTTCTTCCTGGTCCCTTGAATCAATGTAGCCACGTCATCCAAGAGCAATTCAAATAGCATTAAAATAGGGGCTGTGGAAGTTTTTTGACTTGAAAAATTGAAATAATTGTTCAAAAATATCGAGCATTTTTTACCGGGATTGTAGATAAAAATATATGCTTTGACAAGTATTTACATATTCTAGATCTCGGTGTCATTATAAGGGCAAAAGGCAAAAAAATACAATTTTCTACACCTACAGCTTTTGCTCCACGTCGTTGCCTTAAACTTGACTTCATTAAGCATGGTCCCTTTTTGAACGGCTTGGTCGGACAATGACAATAGATATGATCTGTTAGTTCCAATCAGGAAAGAATAACCTTAACCCAGCCCTAACCCTAACCCTAACCCTTACCCTAACCCTATAACCCTTTCCAATCAACCTATCAAGTATTCTGTCCTGATATGTTGCAAATCCGATAAACTAGGTCGCAAAACTTAGATATATAGCGTAGTGTGAAGCTAGGCAATCGTTACTCCGAACATGACATTAAAACAATAAAAATCAACCCAAAGCATCAGATCAGGAAAACTGTTGACTTATCTATCTTTGCAGGGGCCGTTCCACCGGTACAGTCCCAAGGAATCTGTGGATCATGCTGGACATTTTCCACTGCAGCAGCGGTAGAGAGCTCCCATTTCATTAAGGTAAGGTTGCTTTGAACAAATCTTTGAACACAAATGTAATCTAAAGTAACAGCTAAAAATACACAAACTCCTAGTAGCTACTTTATAGCCATTCTGAGTTTTACAAGCATCTCTGAAAAACACCATTGACTTAAAACATGATACAAATGGAGTAGTGACGAAATGCAAGAAATTAACAAGAAGCATGCTTACCGATGTGGTAATAGGTGAAAGGTTTCAGATTCACTCTGTGTTGGAATTTCTGCATGGCAGATGCTAAGGAAAGGACAAGTATGAAATGATTGAATGATAGCATTTGAAATTTCAAAATAACACGAAAAACAGGAAACATGCATTGCGCAGTATAACTGTTCATCAAACATTCCCCAGATTGTTTCGATTTGAAACATCATTGTGGTCAAGACTTCTGCCCCATTTATTTAACAGGGCAAGATGTGAAACAACATCTTGGTTAATACTTGAAAGGAAATCCAGTTTAGTTTAGAAAGAACGAATTATCTCAGTTTGACTCTATAATCAACATGTATAATTTGAATCATAATTAGCTGAAGCAACAGTTCAGTTTCGATTGTACACTATGAACTCCAAGTTACTAGTAATGATAAACAGCAATTGCCAGAGTGGAGTAAGCAGACTGTGGCGGTGTTATCATAAATATGGATCCAGGAATTGTTGCTTAGAAGGTATCTGGGATTTCGTACCGCATTAACAGACTGTTAAAGGGTCAGAAACGTCTTCAAATGCCACATACAACCATATAAAGAATTATTTTTTCACATTCAGCTGCTAGCATATTGAAAAAGAAGACACTATTTTTATTACGAGCGATGGCCAACGGCTGACTCGGCGGGAGACCGGCAAGGAGGGCGGGTGAGCTACGACTCCAGGGGTCAACGGCTTCAGGCGGAAGAACTCCTGGAAAGAGGGATGGTGTCCCTTCAAAAACACTGTAGAGGTGGTTCTGGGGGCCCATCTCTACTATTAGCCCTTTCGTTTTATCTATGACAATGACAACAAACCAAAACTCAGATTTTGGGATAGTTGGAGGGACATGGTAGCCAACCTTCTGATAGAAGATGGTACCTGATGATGATGATTCTTATTTTAAATGTCTTTCATGGACCCTTCTGTAATGTGGCAAATACCCTTTCACATTCTTAATATTACAGACGGGAGAGCTGATAAAGTTATCAGAGCAACAATTGTTGGATTGCACCTGGTATGTGCCCCATTCTAAGGAAGGAAACCATGGCTGTATGGGTGGTTGGACATGGAAATCGTTTGCTTACATTAAAGATTTTGGTTTAGCTACATCAAAGTCATATGGAAATTATCTTGGCATGGTGAGAACCTTTGCTTATTTATTCACAGAAACTCAAAGCAAAAACAATTTAGCATTGGCAATAATTTGAAAAATGGATTGATTTTAAGGGAAGCTCTTATAAATTCCCCAATAATATAACTTGGAAGGGTGGATAGTTTTTTTTCTTGCTACCTTAGGTCTCACTTTTCTTGCTATGATAAGATATGTATATCAATAACTGGGAGTAGACTTCTTGCTTCTTTGCTTCTTGATCATGGCCTCCATGGTTATCGGAAGTTTGCAATCTAACTTATGTTTATCTATACCAAGCAAAACCCTTTTCTACGTTTGTTTCAGGAAAGTTCATGCAAAACTAAAAACTACACAGTTGGTGCAAAAATTGATAGCTTCATGAAGGTACAAGCAAACAGTGCTTCTGCTTTGATGAAAGCAATTGCCCATTATGGACCTGCCACTGCATCAATCAACACAGAGGCAAAAACACTGAAGTTCTACAAGAGTGGAGTCTACGATGATAAAATATGCAGTGAGTATGACTTCAATTAGTTTTATTTATATCAAGTCTACTGTGAAGCATGTGAATAAAAATAAGTAAATTATTTCAAGCTAATAAAGAAACATGAACGATAAAAACTTATCTCGATATGTAGCCCTTGCCTATAATTCTAATCTTAACTAATTTTGAAAAGTAAACTGCTAGACAATGTAGTGAGTAGGTAATAATAACTTAGAAAGCAGATAATACTAACTTATTAAGTAGGTAATACTCACTTAGTAAGTAGGTAATACTAACTTAGAAAGCAGATGATACTAACTTATTAAGTAAGTAATAATAACTTATTATAAGTAGATAATACTAACACAAAATGAAAACGAATTGAAAAGAGTGGCAGCAAAAAAACAGCTTGTGCTGAAGAATGATGTTGAAACTACAGTCAGATCTTTCAAATTTCAAACAACAATTTTTTTTCTGGTAATGAACTTGAAAGTTATTACAACTGGCTACTAATTTTAATTCATATAGCTTGAAATTTGCTTCATGGTGCCAAAGAATACTTTAACTGCTTGGTTATTTACACACAATTAATATATGTTTCTTTTAAAAAACAAATCACTAAGATGTGCAAATCATTTTCTAGATGGTGCTACAGACCATTCTGTCCTGATTGTTGGTTATGGCAGGGAAAATGGCAATCTATATTGGATTGTAAGGAACTCATGGGGAAGAAACTGGGGAGAGAAAGGTTATGTTAAAATTAGAAATGGAAGGTGTGGACTTCTTAAAAAACCATGGGTGATCATTAACAGAAAAAGAGGTTCATTGTCATGGCAACATGATAAAGGTGTTAAAAAATTTATCGAAATTTAAGAAAAGAATGCTACTCTTAACCAATTACTCTTTTCTTAAAGCGCTGACATTGGATTATTAATTTTTTTATCTTTTGAAAAATACAATTTAAGAGAAGATAAATACAATTGGTTAATATTAATCAAATTGTATATAACGGAATTTAATTTTTTGCATAAAAGCTTTCTACTTGATTTTCTTCTGTGTTTGACTTATAAACAAGGATTGACAGCAAGTGGGATAAATGTACAAACAAGCTAAAATTTGAGATAATGTTTAACTTTGTTTGTATAATAACAACTTGTGGTTTATGTTATCATCTGAAATTTATTTTTGACATTGTATAAAAAATCAGGGCGGTTGTGGCTCCTAGAAAAGGGCCAGGAAAAATGATTATAAGAGGGCCGGCTCTTTGTTTGACATCTCCAATCGCGATCCACAGGTCGCCAAAATTGGTACCTTCCTTGAAACCATGCATCAAAATTACAAAGATGCCAGTTTTTTATCAATTTTTAAAGGTTCATCTGCTATAGTTGTTGGGGTGTATTTCCTTTTCTCTAACAATAGTGTCTTAAGGTTAGGGTAAACGTTTTCTTGACAAAACATCCATTTTTTAATTATTTCATATGGAAGTAGCCAAACTTTCAAGGCACACAATGCTATTAGAATTGAAACTTACAGAAATCTTAAAAATGGAGAAAATCTCATGGCAACAAATGTTTCCATAATTTCTTTACCAAAACTTTTAATTGAGGTCTGAAAATCGTTTGACCTGTTAAGCCAATTATCGTTGCTTTGCGGTTGTGGTTGATTGTCTCCTTTACAATATCGCAACACCTGTTTATTTAAACAGGCTTATTGATCTTAAATCTTTAAATGACTTGACCCAGATTACAGTGTGGTTTATAAGTGTAACTTGCAAGTGCAATCAGTAAAATTCTGTTTTCTCTGGACTTCTGATTCCTCTACATGCAGGTACGAAAAAGCTATTTTGTACCCAAGGAAAGAATCCAATGGCAGCTCAAAAATTTGCACACGGCCAGGACAGATGTCGGGTAAGCAAAGTGTGTCTCAAAATTTTTGTATTTGCTCTGGTCCGTCTTTTACAGCCAAATACAGCTATGAGGGGAAAGGAAAAATTGCTTGCCAATTTTTGACAGGTTACAGTTTCAAGGAGAGGAGGAATTTGAAAAATCTGAGACACATTTTGGTGGCTTAGGATCTGCGCCTTCTGCTAATACAAGTCAGTTTAAGATGCCTCAAACGCAAAGGTACAAAATAGCTTTTAAATGTGGTGCACTCATGTAAGCAATAAATTTGCCTGAAAAGTATCATTTACAATATTTGCCAATTATTTTGATATGGTTGGAATCACCACATTCTTGTGCATCAAATGATGTATAGTTTAATCTGATTCTTTTAATAGTTTGGTTTTCAGGGAGAGAAAACCAAATATAATTTTAAAAAACATTCATCATAACCTTAAGACTGCAAAATTGAGAAACAATTCCAATGCTGTAGTGCACAGTTGATACAAACACAAACTAAACAAAACACTTACATGCACTGCCAATGAAGCGAGAAGAAAATTTGTGTGGTCACACCCTTTAATGTGGCTTGAAACACATTTCAGAATGTTTTTCACAGTTGTTTACCACACTTTACAATTTTTAGGCATACTTCATGTTCTCGAGGCTCTGGGGCAGTTTGCACCCCATTGTCCGCCTCTTGGCAGCCCCGTTCATATTCAATTCATCTCTTTCACAGGGGCCTGTTTGTATGATGTCCCCTAATTCTGAACTGTGAAGTTAAGTCTATATGCAAGTGAGGCGTTTTCTCACCAAGGATTTTATTCATATCAAATATTATCCTGGGTTTAAGAAAATCACTTGAAAGGGGCCCACCAGGAAAGTACCTGGTGTCCCACCTAACCACATGTTTATTATTACGTCTTTTAGACCCTACTTAGGAACAATTAATTTTTGCACAAAATGTTGCAAATTTGATGTAGATTTCAGATTTTGGCGAGCACAATTACACTGAAGTCGTCCTTGCATTCGCCGACGGCCCGGCGCTCCATCGCCATACTACACATAACAAAGGTATTTTTAGTGGTACAGCAACGTTAGAAGATTTCTCCTGATCAAGAGGCAAACTTCTTACATATCCCTAGCTTTCATAGTTTATAGTCCGTGTTCAACTTACCTGCCCATAAAGAGTAAAAACAATTACACACCCCCTCTGGCCTGCCACTTTGTCAGCTGCAAGTTCTCCCGCCATTTTGTTCTGCTTTAAATGCTTCCGCTGAAACCATTGAACTGAATGGGATTTCTTTTGTGCTGACACATGCAAATGTTGCAGTTTAAAATACAAAACGAATGCTTTAAAAGGCCTCACATCTACCTGGAGACCAAGAAGACGGGGGTGGAGAAAGCTTGGCCCCTAAATGTCTCTCAAACGTGTTTAAAATTGTACAATAAATCATCAGAACATAGATCGAATCACTTTCAAGGGCCTAAAGAAAATATTATCATTAGATTCTAAGGGTTAACTCTTTTTGTCTACACAGTAGTGATTTTTTTCATTTCTTTGTCGATGAATTCTTAATACTGCTAGATAAAACGACGAATGGGCACTGACAATTTTCCAACATGTCGACATTATACTTCTTGGTTTTGTAATAAATTTTGTCAAATGACAGAATCACAGGTTTTGCTCGCAGAAATAGATCTCCGATACCTGACCTGATTCTTTTAAACATCACAACACAAGTTTGGAGGTCTCTCGCAAATATAAGCTTGTTACAAAAGCTTAAAGGTTATTTTTACTACTCTAACGTGTTTGACAAATACCTTAACAATTAATGAATTTATATGATTAAAAAATGAAGTATTCAGACACGAAATACATTATCTTTTTAGTGCATGCAAACTCTCCAGTTTTACTGAAAAGCTATTTAACTAACTGTCCTTTAACTAACTGTCACGAGGGCTAACGTATAAAAATACTTATGAAAATCAAATATATGTTTAGTGTATACCTTGAACTTAACAACGAACGTCTAGAGCTAGCCAAAAAAATACATTTAACAATATGCTAATCACTAGTTTACTTAAAAAGGACAAAGAGTACCACAACGTGTTGGACATCAAAACGGTGAGAAGGGGACGTATTCTGCTATATTATTTGGCACAATAACCAGAGTAGACAATGTTAATAAAAACCTATTTATCAGCTTCAATCGTCAAAGAGTCACAGTGAAAAATTCTAGAATCCCCCCAACCACTAGTGCCACGTCGGTTATTGTAAATTATAATTCAGAATTGTGGTTTCTTGGTCGTTGCAATTAGAAAATTGTGCAATGATAGAGGCATTAATTTCAAACACAAAAGTCTTGGCACACGAAATCAAACAAATAAATAAGTAAACAACCAAAACATCTCTTTGCAAGTTCATATCAGCCACCAAGGCGGCCGAGAGGTCATCCATTCGCTTAAAATGTTTATTCATTTTCTGACATAATTTTGTTACTTTTAATCAATTCCATTTAGAACATAACTCGTTATTTCATTTAGCCCCCTGGACCTTTAGTCCATGGGGCAATTCCCCGCTTGCCCCCCTCTCGGCGGCCTTGCAAAACATATATTTTCTGTGCGAGCTTTGAAATAATGGGCAGCTAAAGGCATCGATTCTTGTTTTGATCTTACGCACAATTCAACTCAATTGCATTCAAGGGAGTATGGAAGGGAGATAGAAGCTCCATCCTGCTAATAATTACCAAACGAATTAAAATCAATGCACTGAACCATACAACACTTACAACATTTGGTTTAGGCACACCGAAAATTTTACAGCTCATTCCTCCCTCCCCCCTCGAACGTATTTAGTTTTACAGTCCCTGTTTCATTTCCATTTTATTTACTTGTGTCGGGCCTCCATCCCTGCTTCACGTATCTAATGAGTTTATTGGTGTTGAATTTGTTCAGTCCAACACTGTATGTGTTTGTCAAACATTCTAACGAATGACTGTCGATCAAACTTTGCAATAGTTTTCCATCAACCTGGTTCTGTGCACAAAAATCTGCCAAGAGTTTCAGATTTATCTTCTGTAGCCGCTTAAAAACGTCTTCTATTGTCCACGAATCAGGGTTGTCCGAGTCACCGCCACAGTCCTCGTTCGGCCGCCATCCTTTGACGTAATCGAGAAGCTTTACAGCTTGAAATCGATCTAGGCCAAGTTCATTTAATGTCTCAATGTCAAGTCCTTCTAAAAGTGCACCATTGATTTGCTCATCCTTAAATACTTCTTTAAAATCTGACAACTGTATTTCGTCCAACATATTACCGACATCATCTTCACAAGCCTCAACAACTGAAAATTTCCGTGAAATCTGTTCTTTACTTTCCTGCTTCGTCGATGCATCATCATCATCTACTACGTTTTGGTCAGATTTCTGTCTATCAGAATCCACTTCAATTTCTGTCTTGCTCTCTTGTACTTCAACAATGTCTTTTTTGGTCAGATAATATCCACTGTAAGTTCGTTTATTTTCTCGAGAGACAATTTTACTCTTCGCTACATCCAAAAAAGTATCTTCCTCTCCATCTTGAATTTCAATGCATACTGCAGCTTCAGAACTGCCCAAAGTAGTCGTTATCGGTAAAGGAGCCTTATCGTCTATCACAGCATCCTTTTTGGTCGTTATGTCTTTACCAGAAGGCAAAAAGGCAGAAGAAGTTATTGACATTTCACCCTCTTTCTTCTGATCTTGAGATTGGCTCAAATTCTCCTAAAATTACAAACGAAACACATGAACTAACAATTGCCAAAATCCAGTCTCTTTTTGGTCATCAAAACGCCTTCTTCTAACGGTTAGGAGGTCGCATAATATTTTTATCTGCGTGATCTTCAAAGGCATAATTCTTAAAGACTCATTGCTAACAATGAGCCATTGCGCTACGTAAGCATCCCATAATGCATTTTTAGACTGTCTAAAATCAATTACTGCCATTGTTTGGACCGTTGCCACGCTCGCAAAGGCCCATTGTAAGCAATGAGTCTTTAAGAAAAAAAATTGAAGTTTAAATGGGGTACTATTAAGTCCCCTTGTGTGACACCAATAAGTTACCAAAGAGACAGTGGTGGCGCCAGCTACTGCAGAGTGGGAGGGTAATCGAGTGGAAAGTGCTGCCCGTGTGACCACGCCTTTTTTGCCTCGTTTCAGTGTTTGTATCAGGTCAACTTTCCTAAGGAAATATGATCTACCCCTACCTAGTCCTTTTTAATTCGTTTTTAGAAGAAATATGTAGACCATGTTTCGACAAAAGTGGGGGGGGGGTAATCCATACCACTACTTGGCGCCGCCACTGAAATGAGATAAAAGAATCAACTAGCCTTCCAATTTTCAAGAAGCGTATAAAATATGGAAAAGTGAAGATTGTAAATGGAGGCTGTTTAAGAATTATGTCGCAAAAGTTCAAATAATTTTTCAAAATGAATTCAAAATTAAAAACAATTCAGGAAAAAGTTTTAAATAACTGTTAAAAATGCTGATATGTATTACTGTAATTTATGTATTTATTAGGTCTTATGCATTAATTTTACTTTTTATATGCATTTTTATCTTTAGTTTTTAGTTTTAGTAGTTAGATTTAATTAGCTGCGAATAAGCTACTTGATTGGTAACCTACTATGAATATGACTTCGAAAGCTTCGTCAAGCATGAAAATCTTGGTCACAAAGAGCGAGATTTTGGGCCGACATAACTAAACCGCCAGCTATAGAACCAAACAATTCTGAAAAATAGCTAATACCAATTCTCGACAATCGCGTTTAAAGTTTCAACCAGAATTGGTTAGCAGTTTGCAAGGCCATCTGGTCATAAATGCGTATTCAAACAAGCCCTCAAAGAATCCTTTTTATCACAGAATATTTAAGCTCTTATTAAATTAAATCTTTGCACAACTTACAATTAATAATCATTTAAAGTAATTGCTCCATAAACTCTAAATTTCTTCAATTAGTTGTAATGAAAATTCATAATTAATAACTTACTTGAATGTGGACTTTCTTTGATGACGTTCTCGGAATTGGCCTAGGGGGTCCCTTTGGTCGTTCTGGCTTTTTCGGCGGGCAGGGCTTTTTTTGTGAGTGGACTGGATCCAAGTCTTCCTTGGCCTTTGAAGTAAGCCCTGGCTCAGACATAACTGACAAGTATTCAGATGCTATTGACTCACAATCTGATTTTTCAGAGTTATTGCTGCATACCGATAAAGTTTCGGGATGGTGACGCCTAGGCATATCATACCACGTTTCCTGATCTGGCATGTTAGCTGCAAATCCATCGGAAAATGTCCTATCTAATGATTTTCTGCTCGAATATGGCTCTGCTTCCTGTGCTGATGACGTTGATTTCGACAGACGGCCTTTATTGGGTGGAGATGGGAGGGCTCGGGTTTGGGGATGGATGGGTGGGGGTTTAACCCTTTCTAAAGTATCAGAAAGCACTTGAGTAGGACTTGGGTGGAGATGGGAGGGCTCGGGTTTGGGGATGGATGGGTGGGGGTTTAACCCTTTCTAAAGTATCAGAAAGCACTTGAGTAGGACTTGGCTTTATAATGTCAACTTCGAGGTAGGGTCGGACTTTGCCACTATCACGTGTTCTCGATTGCTTTATTGGAGCAGATGTGCTGTCCATACGCTCAGCAATTATTGTGTAGCCTTCTTCGTCCTCTAGTAAATCTTCATCATCAGATTTGTTTTTGTTTGCTTCACTCAGAACATATACATACTGAGGAGAAACGTACTCATCTATTTGGTGACGTAGGTCACTGCTACTGCCAATTGATTGGTTGGATTGGGAACCAACAGAATGACTGTCTGCGCCGAATGACGACCCAATTGATCCGTTAACGTGGAATGACTTATCCATAACATATCTCGTTGACGATCTATCTTCGCTGTATGATGTGTCTGACTGCAAACTCTCAAACGAGTCAATCGAATCTTCATTTACCCTTCTCTGTACAAATGATTTTCTTAGTGCAAACATGTCGGCATAGATTGCACTTTGATATTTATCAGAATAAGGGTTAGCGTCTGTTAGATGACTGAGTACGTCGATATCAACCTGCTCTCCGGCAATTCTGCATTTGTTTGAGTACGGCGACGTTGCGAGCAACGCGTCTCGTGCCATCTCAACGGTGACCGGCAAATCGCGAGAAAACGAAATAGCAAACTTTTCCCCGTCGATGGTACTGGTGGAAAATACAACGTCTGTCGTTTGAAGCTTCATGAATTTGACGACGCCCATATGGGGCCCGTATGAGGGGTTTTTCTCAAATGTAGACAAGAAATTGACCCATAAAGGAAACGGGCGCTGACTGAGCTCTCGTACAAAATACGTCCTATTTTGGTCTGAAGGCAACGGACAGGGTGCGAAATTGCCAATAATCTTCAGGGGCAGAACGAGGTTTCTCGTCGTGTTGTCCAACAACTCAACTGAAATTCCTTCGGCCTGGTCATTGCGATTTTTACTTATAGATTTTATTATCAACATCCTTCCAGAAGGGATCTTTACACCAGCAACTGAGATTTTCTCGTTCACTATACAGCATTTTGGAAGAGGTGTTGCGTTACAAAGATCCTTTACCGATTTATAAATGTTGGCTCTATCTGGAACCGTAACCTTGACTTTATATGGACAGCTCAGTGGTATATAAATCTCAGCACCCTGGCCATTTCGATCAACTGCACAGATTTGTTCAACTTTTTGTTGCCCGTGAATGGTTAGGACAGTTCCGCTTGCAAGACTATCATCCTCGGTAAACATAAAGCCCTCAACGACTCGTACGATTTGCGGCAATTTAAAGTTATCTAAGACATATGTTAGCTTATATTCTGTGTAATCCCAGGTAATGTCTTCGTCTACTTCCACAGTTTCTTCCATTTCAGGCTTAACTAAGTTCTGTTCTTCCATCTTCGTTTTTCGTCTACTTCGCTTGAGTCCGCGATTTGTTGCCCTGTTGTAGGGAAACATATCGAATTGGCCGCCGGGTGGACTGCGTTGCGAACAATTCGATCCCCATGGATCTATTACCAAGAAATATTATGAAAATTCATATAATATTAAAGGCAAAATCCAAACTTATATTGAGGCCGATTAATGCTATGTTGTGATTAAGCCAGCATTTTTCACGTTCTCCTCTTATGCAGATCCTTTGTCTTAAAAAGACTGTTTTCATATGGTAATTGAGCAATTCTTATTTCTATGCAGGGCTTTCTTTGGATAACCAAATGATCGGGGGGGTTAGCATCGATTGTGGTAATTCAATCTCCACCATTGCCTGTAGAAGCAAATAAGGAAGTCAATATTCCATCAATAGCAGAAATCATATCACAATGGTGTAAATTCGATTTCAACCACTACACTCTTTTTTTATAAGAACAATTTTATAAGAACACGAGGCTCAAAACTGGTCAAAGTTAAGAACAAATTAAGAACAAGCTAAGGCTGAGCTTCTGCAAAATGCAATTTTGAACAACGTTTTTCTCAAAATCGAAGATTTTTAGCGATGTGTGGGTGCTTTTTCGGTGAATATTTAAATTTGTCAGCAAATTAAGGCTGTCTCACTCACTTTGTTGGCAAATGAGGCCTGAACACCTCCGTAGAGCGGAACGCTAGCAATAGCACTGCTTACACCCTCTTAATTTAAGAACAAATTAAGAACAATCTAGCCTCAGATTTTCGAAAAAATTAAGAACAGGCAGCCTGAACTTAAATTTACTGGTTCTTATAAAAAAGAGTGTATGTTTTAACGAAACCTGCCTCAGTGCAAGTTACTGTGTGGAGAACTTAGCTGGAGTGAAATTCATCGTTACAGAGAATCTTAATTGAAATATATACAAACAGGACATTACTCTTTTCGAAATCCTTCAGAGGTAAGAAAATCAAGTGAGGGTTGAACAAGAAGTAGTGGCTCATGATATCGTGCTTCAAAATGAGTTGATATTTCATAATATACACGATCCATAATATCTCATAATAATTATTTCAAGGTCTAAGTCAGTGGTTTCTGCAAAAATGACTGTTCATTAAAAAAGACAATATTTTTTCTATAATTTCATATACCTAAATATAAAAATTGTAAAAAATCAATAATTCGTCACGAAGCACATAATTTTATAAAGCTCAGGAAAGGATGTTAGTTCTTGATAAATTCAGGACAGTTTCCTTAATATCTTTGTTATTAACAATGTTAACACGCGTGTAGTATTTGTTGTTGGTATACACCAGGGTGCGAGTTGTCTCTCGGCAGATTCTTCATCGCTAGCCCCCAGACAATAAATGAATATGCACGCAGGAGACACACCAGCTCGAATGAAAAATTCAGATAGTCTCTTTCTTTACAACATAACTGAGTTTGGCGTTTGATCTGTTATTAAAAAACCATAAGCAAACCAAGTATTCGAATATTCACAAAAGCACAGTGGTACTCCAAACAATATTTTGCCTTCGTATAGGATCCGTAATGTTTTTATTCGTCACGTCATGGCCGGTGGGTTGAGAAAGGAAAACAGAGTCCACTCTGCGTAACAAATCAATTAAATATTTATGAGAAAACTATCAAATATCTTATATCTATGACATTGTTGTCCCTCTATCGAATAGGATCATTCTAAACGGATCGGATGAAAATGATACCGTTCCTTGCGGTGATTTAACAAACATTTTTACCATATCGAATAACTGTTTCTATGCGACTTGCTGGGAAATTATAAGTAGTTTAATGAACTTTGTTCGCAAGGCTTTGTCTTAGTGTTGATCTTTCCTTTAGCAACATCCTACGCATAACTATTCGCGTCTGCATTTACAAGCCTGTGTCCAAGACCTACCCTGGGTACCAGACTGACCCAAGACACAACTTTTTCCAGATCTGATTCGAGTCCAACAGACTATTTGGAAGTCAAGGTGCCGAACTCAAGAACGACGGAAGGGGAATGGGGCAGAGGCTAGTCCCTCTACTTATAGGCATTTGACACAGGTATAAATGGCTTACAGATAAAAACACGTGAACAGTTTCCGCCTTTCTGCAAATCGGTGAATCCTAGAGCAGCGTGCAGTGGTTTCACGTGAGCGGTTTTCAATACCTTTCTTGTGCGCGTGCTCTGATCAATTTGGCCTAAGTTATTTTTGGATTCGCTGTACTTCTGCATATCAAATGTCTCTAAGGTACAAAATGTTTTATCCTTAGTTCGTAACTTGTTCTTGTGGTTGAACTTGGGTTTGAGACCCAGATCAATATGCTTCGAGATGAGGAAAGCAACCACCAAAACTATATAGTAAAACGTATAGCCCTCTTGGGAGATTATTTCTTCTATGACCTACCTTTGGCCTCTTGACCAACCCAACACCCCTGTGGAAAAAGCCAGGCGAGCTTTTTTCGGTAAGCAGGCAAATGTGTACCCTGGGTACCAGAGCCGCAAAAATTTTAACGGCAGCAAAAAATCACGAGAGCTGCGGAGGCGAAGGAGAGAGAAGAGGGAAGAAGAAAGTTTTTGTGCTTTTCTTCTTCCCTCTTCTCTCCTTTGCCTCTGCAGCTCTCATTATTTTTTGCTGCCGTTAAATCTTTGCGGGTCTGGTACTCAGGGTAGCAAATGTGGCAGGGGCACCAAAAGTTGTTTTCAACTTGTCGCAGGGCATGCGATGTCGCGCCAAAAAGGGGACTTAACATTGACCGGGGACAAAAAAATCTCAGCTAGCAGGGGACGTGAAAAAATAGAAAAGGCCCGGTCATTTGACTATTCAAAGGGGGACTTCCCGATCGGGAAATTTCTCGCTGGAGACATTCGCACCAGGATTGTTACACTTGAATGTATCCCAGTAGAAAAGAGAAGCTGGCACTATAAAACCCACGGCAACCAATCCGTAGACTTGTTAAGCTGATTTTTGCCTCTTAGAAAACACATGATTGCAATGTGTCGTGCCTTGAAGATTCCAAATTCTGTAAATAAATTTTGCAATGCCAACATTGGATATTTCGTAATATAAAGCAAATAGCTTATTTAAATAGTTCACGGAGAACCCGTATAGTCATTCAGTTTTATTGACAAAAGGAAATTCTACCTGAAATAAGCAAACTTTTAAATGAAATTAATTTCATAACCTTGCCTAACGCCATTTGGCTCCCATTGCTAAGAATCTCAACATGTCAATCTATTTCTAATAACTTTTCAATAATTCACAATATAAACATGATCTTTTAAAGAAAGACTTTCTTTCGTTTTGAACTAACGTCAGAAATCGGGAAGGTCGCTCACTACACGTGATGGCAGATGGCTCCTTACTCCAAAGCGGACAAGGAAAAATATACTTTATAAAAGATATTATAGTTAGATTACCAAAGTTTGTTCTTTAATAAGCTATATTCTATTTTTCAGAAGAGTGTCGAAGGCACTGTATGTGCCTATGCCTATTGAATAATTGTTAAAATCTTTGAGCTTGGCAGACTTCAAATTCACAGTTTAACTAAGATTTGCAGTTACACTCATAATTTCAGTTGAACAAACAAAATTTTTGAATGCTTCACCATGTAAACAATAAAATTTGTTCAGCCAGTGTCCTCTTGGCAATTCTGGTGACAAATGAAATGTGATAGGATAGAATTGCAAAATCCCTGTTTTAAACCATTATTCTGATTAGCAGTAATAGTATATCTTCTGAAATAAAAAATTTATTGGGAAGTTTTGGTATCTCTAATTTCAATACCATTTTTATTCTGTTGGGATATAAAAATTTTCTTGGAAAAGGCAAAATGTGAATCCTTTTGAAGCTTATTTTTCCTTTTTCTGGTTTCATAAATGAACCTGGCATCATAAAATAATCCTTCGGAAAGTCTTATGGGGTTGTTTGTAATTTCCCAAAACTAAAGAAGGCAGATTCTTTCAAAATGAGCACACAAAATTTTCATAATTTTTTCATTGTACATATTTGTGTTGGTGTATTTATAACAATGAAATGAATCAAAGCTTGCAATCAGCTGACTACAGAATATGTTACTAAAATATTCATTCTTAACATCTTGTCACACCTCTCAAATTGGGAACAGAATTACCACAGATCTAGCAAGGTGCAGTCCTGCAATGAAAATAAAATCATGTTAGACATGGCATCAAGTTTTGAAAAATTTGTTTTTGTTATACATGGCCAAATATTAGTTCTAAAACTCTTAAAAATGCCAAAATAAACACATTCAGACTTCAAGCAGAAGGAGATTAATTTTTCAGCTCTGCATTCATGACATCAAGCAATTTATGATAGACAGTCATTTATAACTGTAGTGTATATCTAAACTAACTAATAAAAAATAAAAAGAATATATATACACCCTGTTAATACTTTATAATTCCATTCCGTTAATACGCCCATCTGTATTGTGAGGCAATATCTCGCCTTGAAGATGCATTATGTTTCCTTGAGTCAAAAGGAAACAATGACACAGCAGACACCCTTTCAGGTGTGATTGCCCACATTCAAAGTGATTGGCTGGAACGCAGAAGGAGCCAGTCAAAAGTCATCCATTTTTTCGCAAAATCATAAACATGATTTGGTGATTAAGGCCCAAGAACCCAGGACTTCCGTTTTGTTTTGTTTGTGGACTAGTTATTTAACATACGTTTTTATAACTTTATCCACATTTCCAGATGTCTATTTAAGAGAAAAATTTGTTGGATGTTGTTATAAATTTCTACCCCTTAAACTCCAAAATTTGACCCTTCCTCATTAATACAGCCACCAATTTTTGGTGATCCATTGGTGGCCCTATTAACATGGTTCCACTGTAATGGAGACACTTTGCAAGCAATTTTTATCCAGCTTGAAAACTGAAATGATGACCTAAAAACAGCTGACTGAGGGCCCGTTCACACTACTCTGTTTTCAAATGAAAATGGAGTCAAAGTAATCCGTTTTTGCCTTGCATTCACACTACTCTGCTCCAGGAGTTGTTCCAAAATGCCAATGAAAACAGATACTTTTGAATATGGTGGGTATTGAGTATGCTCCGTTTTCAGTGTGAACACGACAACAAAACTCGCTAACAACGGCAATATAATACATGCTTTATAGCACACCAAATCTCAAAAAGTTTGAAATTGAGAATTCACAATGGACTGGTAGCTGTTATAACAAAGATTTTCACGATTTGCTTTTATTCAATTCCATTCATAATGAAGCCAATTTGTTGAGGATTCGTGAACAGCTCTTTTAAAAAATGAGACCACCAACAGCGTTTATGTTGGAGCAGTGTGAACACCGTATCCAAATTGTATTCATTAGAAAACGGCTTAGTGTGAACGGACAGCTTTTTCATCAACGAAAACGGAGTGAAACGAATACATAGCAGTGTGAACGTAGCCTGAATAAACTAAAGTAGATTGAACAGGGAAGAAAAAACACTATAACTGCATTCCTTTCAACAATCAGTGCATTTTCTTCTCTGACTTCCTTTGAACAAGCAAACACTTCAGATCTATTAAAAAAGTCTTATGTTTGTACTTATAGATACATAAAAAATTACCAAAATAAAAGCATCAGTGGATCAAAAGTGCAGCAATAAATACATTATGTTGTTCTTTACTTACAGATTCATTCTTTCTGTAAAGCTGCTAGTTCTGCTTCCATTTCTTTTGCTACCTTTTCTGGATCATAACCCTTGTAAAATGTTGCATATTGTGCTCTTTTTGGGTCAGCATAACCAAATTTCCAGGCAAAACCAGCAATCATGCCTAAAGTTAGCCCAACTCCAAGATCCTTGTACAACTGTCTTTGAAGCAAATTTCTTAGAACTGGCGCCATCTATGATATATAAAACAAGACAGACTCAATAAATAGAAGGTTCTCAGAACCAGGAAAAAACTGAAAAACTGAACAAGAACTTAGAACATGGATTATATATTTGGACTATGTTAGATATGTGCCAAACTGTTAGTTTTCGGTCTGAGTTATAGTGGAGATCTCTAAGTGTTTCTGGTTTTCCAAAAATAGACAAAATGATCATTCAATCAAAATGTGTGAACCAAAATTCATGTAAGAGTCAATTTCATTGATGATCAATTACACTCTTTTTTTGGTAAGAACCAGTAAATATAAGTTCAGGCTGCCTGTTCTTAATTTTTTCGAAAATATGAGGCTGGATTGTTCTTAATTTGTTCTTAAATTAAGAGGCTGTAAGCAGTGCTATTGCTAGCGTTTTACTCTAAGGAGGTGTTCAGGCCCCATTTGCCAACAAAGTGAGTGAGACAACCTTCATTTGCCGAAAGGTTTGAATATTCGATGAAAAAGCACCCACACATCGCTAAAAATCTTCGATTTTGAGAAAAAACGTTGTTCAAAGTTGCATTTTGCAGAAGCTCAGCCTTAGCTTGTTCTTAATTTGTTCTTAACTTTTGACCAGTTTTGAGCCTCGTGTTCTTATAAAATTGTTCTTATAAAAAAAGAGTAAAGTGTATCGCCACAGTAGTTGCAGTCATGACTGAATTGTAGTGAACTGAAGGTTATTTGTAGAACTGGCCTTTTTACTCGGGCCATTTATTCACTTTTATAAAAATTCGCTGGAGGTACTGTAAAATTAATGGGAGGAAATTTACTATGTGCTAATAGTGCAAAATCTACTATGCTTTCTGAATTATGTGGGGATTGTGAGAAACAGTTATTCACCTGAAAAAGACTGAAAGGATCTTTGGTTAAACTGGTGATGAAGAACAATTTTATGGACTCTGAAACCTGTTATTTATATTTGATAATTCTATATGAAAAGGTACACATGTTGGGTTTGAACAAAATCTCTGCCACAGAGTAATTCTTTTAGTATTCTTGAGTCTATTTCATTTTTCACTGAAACAAACATGTTTTGAAAGTACTGAGAAAAGGGGAATGCTCCTTTTACAAGGTAAGACATTGTGACAACCATTTTCTTAAATTATAACATGAAATAAGGGTGCATCTTATATAAGGATGCGTTTTGGCAAAATAGGGTAAACAAGATGTATGGACATTCGGCTTTAGATGTCTTCAAGTTTGTATATCAGGCCTCTAAGTTTGAGGCATGTGATTGCATGCGTGCTTTTTGGCACAAGTCTTGGAGAGAAAGTGGGCATTTTGTCACCCACATGCTTCTCAAGTGGTGGTGATATCACACACCTCAGCCATGTAACATGTTCATTGTTCAAATATATTCAAAGATATATAATGAGCAAATGTGATAAAAATGTTAAAGATTACCTTTCACTATTTCACACTTGAATATCATAAAATGCAAAATAAAGTTTTTTTATGGGATCTAAACTAGCTGAAAAGGCGAGTTATACATAGAGAAAGAATCTAAATTCTTTCCACTAAGTTAGTTGAGGTTGAGTGTCATGCAATACAGTATTTGGATCAACAAAATGTTCAGGTTAGCCCTTTGTGCTTCTTAGAACATAAAATAATTCTCAAAGTGCACAGTTTTTATGAAGTGCACCTGAGCTTTCTTGCACACCCTTGAGGAACTATAAAAAAGGCAGCCAGGATGATGTCTAGACCCAGGTCTACACCATACTCTTAAGATAACACTAAAACATTTTGTCCTTTTGACTATTTCAATTTTTATGAGGAGAATTTTTAGTCCACATTATGTGTCGTGACAGGAACCCATTATATTGCAGTATGGGGTTCTCTCTCTACCCTAGGCCTAGATCAAATTTGTACCTAAAGTTATGGAGGAGAGCTGTTCCTTGTAGGACGTGACCTTGTACTGAAGATACAACTTTGGTCTTTAAATCTTTTAAGGGAAAATTGAGATATTTGATTAAACTAAAAAAATTCCTGTTGTTTGTGGTCATAAAAGAAAGAGATGGTACCCAGCTGCAAAAAGAAAGGCAAGGGGCCTAAACTATCGCATCGAATTGTAGTGAAGGCCGTCCCACTTAACCGTCACAAAGTTATGTCTATCCACGGTTTATAAATAAGTTTGCATCATCTAACTAAGCTAGAAAGGAAGAAACAAGTACAGACGCATACCTTGAAAGACAATTAAGTCTGTTTTCTTAATTGAACATGCAGCACCACAACTCTCCTCAGGAAATTCTGAAAATGGCCGAAAAGGTAATGCGCATGGTCAGCGGTAGTGATATGTCTACGCAGAGGCCAGCCGCTGATTCTGCGCAGCATTTATCATTTGGACCAACTTGGAAGATGACTTTCGTTCCTTCCATGAACTATTGAGTGACAAACCCAAGGCTAGAAATAACTAGAAATTTATAAGTTTCATCAATAAACCCTATGTATTAACAGCTTTATATCACTTATTTTACAAAGCCGTTTTATCATACTAGACCTTTTTACTTCAGGGGAACTTTGAAGAAATTTTCACTGGTGGTGAACTGACACAAAAGGGCATTTTTGTTAACGTGACACAACTGATGGCAAAAACAAAAGTAAAGGGACAAGTATACATCAGTCCTTGCACATCAATCCTTACTCCCATGGAGCGGAAAGTGACATACAAGCCAGACAAAACAACGAGCGTTCAGGTCTTGGGATGTTTGCAGGAAAATGATGCAAGCAAAACTGTCAAAGCATTCGTCGTAGAATTTTTCCGCGATTTTCATTTCCTCGCTTTGCTATAGTGCGAAAAAATCAAACAGAGCCAGGGACTTACAAAAGACGAAAGAAGTAACACATAATATTTGATACATACACAAAACGAAAACGGCATAATAAGCAGGAATTGCAGACACGTCAAACTGGTTTTTAAAACAATTTTCAACAAAAGTGCACTTGCTAGTGGGGAATCATAGGCCAACTAGTGGGGAAATTTAAGTGCCTGGTGGGGAAATTCCCCAATAGTTGTATGTTAAAAGATTCCCTGTTTTACTTTCTTCATTGCTTGCCTTGTTTAAAAAACATATTCAAAATTGCCTGGCTTTCCAACATCTGTTTTACAAGCGATGCAGGAACAAGGAGTTCATTTGTTATTATATCAAAGCACAGTTAGTATCAAAGTTTTAGGTACCATGGGATTATCGCTTGACGTTAAATTTTCTACTGGAACTGGGAATGGTTTAAGATGGAAACAACACTTAAGGTTTAAGTGTTAACGAGGGAAGCAAAACTTCATCATTTACGTAAACAACACTGGAGGATTAGGTCTATTTTTTCCCTTCGCATTTATCGCGTGAGAAAGTTTGTTAAAAAATGAGTCAAAGCAGAGAATAATGCTATAAAATTTCCGGCAGTTTCCTAAGTTAAGTGCAACAGAATATATTTGATGTTGTCTCTTTTAAGCCAGACTGCAGGGTGTGGTTGCAAAAAGATTTCCGGTAGAGAAGTCCCGGTTCTCAGCTTGCTTCCCTCACCTATCATCTTCATGCATATAACATGCCCACCATTGCCCTGTCATCCCTGCATTGAACGCACAGTCGATTTTCATCTTTCATTTAGTTTCTTATTGGTTTGGTCTATGTCACGAAACCTATATATTTTAAACTTAATCACAGAAACTCAAGATAAAAATACATAGGTTTTTGCAAAGCTATATAAAAACTGAGTTGCTTATGTAAGCAAATGAAAGATTCAGCTTTTTGTAATCATCAGCAAGTTAAATCTAGGCTTGGTTTGAAACAACTCAATAAATAATGGGAAAAATATGCAAAATTTAGAAGGAAAGAATCAATCAAAAGATGGTTATTATAAGAGAAAAAAATGTCTGTTCTTGGGCTTTTTGGTGAAGTTTACAGCCAATCTCCACTTCTTATTTTAGAAGGCAAATATATGTCAGTTGCAAATGTCGTTGAAACAGCCTCTAGACATTCTATTTCAGCCTTGAGTTTTTGATCCATCATCCTTTCGATCTAACGAGAGAAAGAATAAGATAAGTCTGGCAAAATGACATGATTTTTGAAATGGCCAATTGTATTTATCCTAAAGAATACCTAGGGAAACAGATATTGCGTAACCTTTAGAAAGATTGAGAAAATAACCAGATGCAGAGAGAAGAGGGGTGAAAACTATAGAGCAGAGGGTTGGTTTCCACATTTCACTGTCCATATTTCACCTTCAACAACGGTGAACTCTTTATAATTGGGTATATGAAAAAAAATTGCATGAACATGCAATATTGGAGTGAAACTGAGTGATTTGTGCTAAAAAATCTGCTATGCTTCGCATGGTCATTTAGAAAACATATTTCGTTCTCCCTTTGGAAAGCAATTTGAATAATTATCAGATGGAGATAAAAGTAACTGATTCGTGTCGATAAGAGGTATTAAGTAAAATTGTTTGAAACAAGAGGGAGAAATGTCATAGGAAATTGCGTAATGCATATTGGGCGAGTGGCAAAGTCACTTGCCACTCACTGTTGGCTTTTTGCTTTATGAAACCTACAATTGATTAAAAGAACCAACAAAGCTCATAACTTGAAGGCAATTGGTAGGAACAAAGCAGCACAGGGTACGGTGTCACAGGGGGCACGTGCCTCTAAATTTCGGAAACAACAAGGGTAATTTGCAGCTCAAGGAGGCTCTCTTTTTGCCTACATCTGCTTCGTCCCACTTAAACATATTATCCTCGCTTTTGCAAATCATATCGTGACTTGTTAAAACCCTGACAAATTGTCAAAACATTAAATTAGAAAATGTTAATCATTGTCAAAGTGTTAATCTAAAGATGCTAATCTTTACCTGATTGCTTATCTCTCTGTTACTTTGGATGTATGGACGCTTTAGTAAGTCTGACATCTTTTTCAAATCGCTATCTGTCGTATTTATCAATACTTCCGATGGTATGCCCATTCTTAAGAATTAGGAGTAGAAAGAAATTAATCATGGCAGATGAGACGATTACTGATTACGAATAACACAGAATCGCATTTAAAGAGACTTCCAATCCTTGTTGTATCTATTGAACTTTAAGTGTTAATAGACATCGTTTTATGGACACTTGAAAAAGGACCTTGAAAAAGGAGTCCTGTTCAACAAATATAAAAGCGATCAGTCAGTTTGATTAGAATATTTCTTCTCAAACTTCACTACATAGCCACACAGCCACGATGTCCTTTCCATCTATTTTTTCTTTTCGTTTCTATGTGACAAAAATTATGATTACAAATTACCCACCAAAACTTTATGACTCATGGCATCAGAGATGACTGGTTTACGAAGTATTTCTTTATTCAACTATGTGTGTCATGGTCTCGGGGTTAACCGCACCCTTTTGCTCTAGTCGTAGCTTAAAGCTTTTCTTTTATGAAATTATCCTACAAAATGTAATTACAACTTTATAATGGAATATGTTAAAAAAATTTCTCCCCATAATCTGAACTTGACCAAGGATTCATTTTGACAATTTTATCTTTAACCGAACATCGGGCACTTTGTATAAGCATTTTTAATTTAAAATATATATTCCGTTAAGACGCAAAGTAAAGAGAGTTAACGAAGATATGTTGTAGAGTTTTTAACAAAATTCAGAAAAAAACGATGTCAATGTCTGATTTATTTACGTCATTGATTCAAATACGAAGGTTAAGTTTCTATCCTGGAATCTAGGCCCTACCTTTCAATGTCAGAAGGAAGAACTCCCAGCCAACGAATGGATGGACATGTGAGATTCTCAGAGTCAAAGGTCAGTGACTGTTGGATACAATAGTAAAAGTTTAGTTAATTTGCCACTGGGAGGGAGTTGTTTTTAGCAAGGAATGGGATATTTCTTTAAAGCTATTTGGATTATTTTCTAGTTTATGGGCTTAGAAAAAAGGGAGATTAAAAGCTCTATGGAATGTAATCTGATCGAATATCATGAAAGTGTTTAGAAAAAAAAATATTTAAAATAACGAATATAGAAAAGGCTTGTAAATATTTATCAAAATTTGACTTTGCCGCAGCACCCAAGTAAATTTGTTGGTCCTTACTAAAAGAAGGTTTGCATATTAAGTATAAAGGATTGATAAAATGAGCGACAGTAGGTTGAAGATTTTGGAATAACTTCATAAGCTGGAAAATGCCCTGGTAATTAATGTTCTAAAATCACTTCCGTATGCATGAATAAGATTATTCTTTTTTTTTCTTTCTTTATTTAAAGTTGGTACAATCTCTAGCTATGCAGACAAGCTAATTAAAACCAACTAGGCTGGGACCAAGTTTTCTGGTTGCGCAACAAATAGGCTGGGATCAAGTTTTTCTGAAACCACACCTTATCTTAACAGGTTTTGCTAAAAGCATTTTCCTGCATTTTCACTCATCATCTGCAAACTTTCTAGATAAGAATTCAGAAAAAAATTAGAAAAATATAAAAAAGCAACGCGTCAAGTCAAATCCTGCATTTGCCTGAACACTATTTTCCCAGAAGTTTTCTCACAAAGAATTTCGCTTTCAAATCAACGCTAGGGTTGAAAGTTCAGTAAAATTAATGACTGCAGAACTGATTTATTATTTGGATGAGTAAACCTGGAAAACATACCGTAAATCCTCGAATTAGCCCCCCGGGGGCTTTTTTATTTTTGAAATTTTTGGACGTGGGCTTATTCGAGAGGGGGGCTTATACGAGGGGGAGGGTTTATGAAATTATTGTAGGCATTAAGAAGATATTATTAAAAAACCTCATTCATTTAAGTAGAAATCTATTAATGAGCATTTAATTAATTACTACCAAAAGCATGAATTTGTTGTGGTTATTCAGTAAAACGCCATAGGCAACCTCAGATGGCAAAAATCATCAAATGGTGGGGCCCAATTCCAGAATTTACGGTAGCAGTGGGGGCTTATTCGAGGGGGGCTTATTGACAATTTGTAGTTCTAGCATGGGGGCCTATTTGAAGGGGGGGCATTTTCGAGGGGGACCAATTCGAGGATTTACGGTATGTGCAGAATCGTTTGATTACCTTTGATCCAAATCTGTAAACACACATGATTTCGATGCCTGAAAAACAGATATAACCTGTCACAATTTTCTATGTCTCACGTAAATATTAGAGAGTTTACGAAACACGACGCGACAGGTCCAGACGAGCACGGCGTAACCTGTTGTTGCAAAGTTAAAAAAACCTTCAGAGTTAGTTCGAGGCTTTGAGGTAAGTATGATAATGAAAAGAAGTATCTAACATAGAAAAAACCATTATGATCTATGAAAACATTTCTCGTCTAGATGTATTCAAATATTTGTCAAGAGAACGTATCTATATAATGGAGGTTAAAGTTGATTAATTGAAAACCCGTCAATTTTAATGGGTGCCCAATGTAAACTGCTAACATTCGTCATAGAATACGCATGGTCAGCCTAACGTTACCCCCGTAAAAACATCTGCTATTTTCAACAGGGGGTAAAACATTACAACCCTTAACAACCATGCATTTAAACGACAACTAGGGGTGTAACATTCTGAATCTGCAAAGACTATGTTCCTTGTTATAGGCATGGCTGTGATTGTATGATACAAATAAATGGTAGAATGAGACATATTACTAAATGTTAAATGAACAAATGAAATGACTTGCTGGCCAGGGGGGCTAAGAGGCGGTCTTTTCTCCCAAAAACATTCAAAATTTTATCGAAAGCAAGAGAAACATTATTTTTCTTTAGGACTTTTGCATGTTTAGCACGGGAAATTTGTTTAGCCTTTCACTAATTCGTAACATGCCTCACAGTCCCTAGTCAAGTTCCATTTAGATTAATATCAAAAGCAAATATTTTGAATGAGTGCCACGCACCCCCTCCCCCAAACTTTGAAGCTAAAGGTGTGGCCTTTGAAAGCCCTTGCCAGCTTGTCAAATGGATGCCTGCCTTGTATCATATTCCCCACACCCCATTGAAGCTACAGCTTTGGTTCGAGAATCAATGACAATAATCACGTATAATTCACCGTGTGGATCAGCATCCATCAGAGCTAAGATTGGGATTTTCAAATTCTCCCAAATCTTCCTAAGGAATATCCTGGTATTGATGTCTGGAAAACCTTTTGCCTGTCGATAAAATGAATAGAAATAAAGTTAATGCTTTTAAGGATGTCTTAATTGAGTTATTCTATACTTAGTTTAGCAAACTCCACCCTAATATTTTTAGTTCTGCTTTTTAAGATGGTTTAGCTAAAGGAAAATCTGCAACGATTTTAATTGGTATACGTAAGAAGCCACAAAGTTGTTTTTCTCTTATATTTGTGTACTGTGAAGTGACACTGTTTAGTTAACTCTGATTTAGTCTTTGAAGAAGGATGCGACACAAAAAGGCCAAATAACAGCAGTTGAAAAATGAAAAAAAATTTGGAGGCTAGATTTATGATAAAAAATCTTGCATTTGTGAATAAATTTGCTATCAAAAATATTTGTGTGAATAAAGAATGCTCCGTGTTTTGGAAGTTGTTCCTCTTCAAACCTGGTGTTTCTGTTAGTGCTTAGGAAGTAAGTTTCGTTTGAGCAAATTTGCAAGACCTAGATTTTGGATTTGGACCTTCTGTGTAGAACAATTTGGACGAGGAAATGAACCGAGCACTCCAAACTGTGAATACCAAGCCAGGATAACATGGTTAAAGGTTAAAGGATGAATATCTAAGCTGACACTTTAATTTGATAGCATTCATTACCAAATATCCCTATCCTATCAAGAGCATTCAAATCGTTAAAAAAGCTGTTTCTTTATCAGATTGCAAGTTTTGACATAAACCAAGCTTCTGCAAAGTATCATGATGTAATTCAAAGCTACAGATCGAAGGTACCTCGGGTACGAAGACATGAACCGAAAATTCTAGCTGACAAATAGCATTTCGAATGCATCTTCGAATTGCCCCCCCCCCCTCGAATAAGCCCCCACTCTAAAACTACAAATTGTCAATAAGCCCCCCCTCGAATAAGCCCCCACTGCTACTGTAAATCCTCGAATTGGCTCCCTTAAATTGGATGATTTTTGCCATCTTAGGTTGTCTTTGGCGTTTTATTGAGTTATCTTAAAAATACATACTTTTAGTAAAAATTAATTAAATGCTCATAAAGAAATTCCTGCTTAAATAAACGAGGTCTTTTAATAATGCCCTCTTATTGTCTACAATAATTTTATAAGCCCCCCTCGTATAAGCCCCCCCCCTCTCAAAGAGGCCTACGTTCAAGAATTCGAGGATTTACGGTAGTACTTATTCCCTTTACATACCGTTATCATAATGCATGGGCCAAGCTTTGAAATCACATTGCTGTCATTAAGCTTTTGAAAAGAGGCTTCTTTCTCCACCAGCAGCACGAACCTCGCTTTTGAGTAGAAGTCTAGGTATTGTTAAGCAATTATTTCTTGGGAAAAATCTATTAGCAGAAAACTTCTGAGACGGCTAAAGAGCTCAAAGAATGCAGAATACAGTTATGGCATGCGGTAGTACCCAGGGTAGTTTCATTGGAGGGCACATTGGCAAAAGACCCCTCCCTCTATCACTAAAAGTATCTAGCAACCCCTCTGCTGCGTGAAAACTTCCTCATTATGTTGAACCAAACCAGAGTGCTCAGGATTGCTTCAAAAACTTTTCATCTTATCAAAGAACTTATAGGTTCTGGTTCTACAAGAAACAAGTACGTCCCCTTCTTGTGCCACCATTGTTTCTGCAGCGTCTGTTACAATCTTAATACAATAACTGAATGTTAAGATTTCTTCAGACTTTGTCTAGTTTATTCAAACGATCGGTTTACAATACATTTTTACGTAATCATGAAAGGATACCATGAATTTCATCAACGCGAGATGGAACCATTGTACCCTGCAGAAAAAAAATCGATGAAAAGAAAATGAAGGCATTTCATTTGAGAGTGACCATGTTGGCTAGAAATATGATTTAAAGGCCCCCACTTAGTTTGTTCAGGACAAGGAATCAATCAAGAAAAATTACTTCTGTATAATTATACATATTTGAGTGACGTTGGACTAGGTGTTGGTACTCCGTCACGGTAAGTTCGTTTGCTGCCTGGGCTCAATCTGTGCTATTGAAAGAGAATTTTGACGTTTTGAGATATTGACTGTTCCCTGCAGGCTAAACCCAATGCGGTTAAAGAGATATAATTCAAAATCCAGATACTCAAATTCATTTCAGCTCATTTTTGTAGTGAGTCTCGTACAATTGAATTTTGGATTTACCATTCTACTTTGACTGCAATCGATGAAATTGTCATCATTGTCTCTGAAAACGAGGTTGCCGATGACGATGCCTTGAAGAAAGCAAAGGTTGATTTTTAGGACATGATAGACAAATCCTGTCGATGACTAAATGAATGAATGAATGAATGAATGAATGAATGAATGAATGAATGAATGAATGAATGAATGAATGAATGAATGAATGAATGAATGAATGAATGAATGATTGAAGGAATGAATGAATGAATGAAGGAATGAATGAATGAATGAATGAATGAATGAATGAATGAATGAATGAATGAATGAATGAATGAATGAATGAATGAATGAATGAATGAATGAATGAATGAATGAATGAATGAATGAATGAGCTGATCGATTACTTTGAAAAATTTATTGCTATAAACTTTCACTGACCTTTTGGCGATGCAAGCTAGAAATCGAAAGAAATTATGATATTGATACTTTATAAAAATTATCTGTAAAGACATTAGAATGTTTTTATTATTTAGAAAAACATTATCTGTAAAGCAATTAGAATGTTTTTATTATTTAGAAAAACATTATCTGTAAAGCAATTTTGAAAACTGTCACACCTATAGATGGATTTAAAAGGTGTTATCATGTTATATCCACCATGTTTTTGTCAGCAATCTACCCTTTGGATGTGGCTTTGTGTGACAATGCATCATTGAATTAAGCTAGCAACAAAAACTAGTATTAAGAATATTTTTTGTCTTTGAGTTTAAGTTACCAAAGTCAAAGATCAATACGTGATATTTTGATGTTTTTTTCTTCCCTATTTGCGAAAACTGAGACAACGAAGATTCGACCTTGGATTGCTTGAGATCTTGAAATGTTATTCAGCATCTTTAGGTTTTTTTTTTGAAATCACCACAAATGACTTATTGCAGTTGATGACATACATTTTATTGAAATAATCATTTATAACCATGAAAAGTTCTAAAATACTTTGAAAAAAAACAATTATTTTTCTTTTCACAAAAGTAGCTACCACTTCAAAGGCTATTTATTTATCATGAGTATAGCTACCACGTGCAAAGAGTTTCTCGGGATTTGCAACATGCAAGCAATGTCATTGAATGCCTCATCTACCACTTGTTGAGTCCCAAAAATGTTTTTATCTGTGTAATATAAATCCCTAGGAAAAACATTATAACGTCATAGACGAAGATGTACCAACCATGAGTATGCTTGCACATAAAGTCATCTACATAAAATCATGTTTGATCTTCGCCAAAATGCAAGAACGGCAAAGATCGTACAACTCATAGCTGTGAAAAGGTTGTTGGAAGCAAAACGTTTTAAGCCATATCATTGTAGATTGGAGAAAGATTTTGGAAGGTCATCGATAGAATGAATGCTTTTTTGGACACTGGGTGATTTTCCTGCCTTTGTGAAGCTAATGTGGCAAAACTAGTAGCAAGATTCAAGACGATCGAACCCGATGTCAACACACTAGTGAACTGGAAAACAAATCAAAGATTATGAGTTAATTTTGAAGCAATAAGAAGCACGCAACAAGTAAGACAAGACCAAATCTTACCGTTTTGTAGTATAGCTGTCAGTCTGCAGAAGTTGATAGCAGAGCGATAAAGCTCTCAGCATAACAGCTGAAAGAATAAACCAACAGAATGCTGTATACATCACTCCCATTTTGACACATACAAAGCAATTATTCTTTCATTTATACACTCTCCTTCATTTCTTAGTAAGACGCTGCACACCAGACAGTTGACTATTTAAGGTTAATGCAAGACATGACTCGATTCCAGGGCCAACGTTTTAGCGTTGGGGTGTAGCAAAAATGAGGATTTTTTGCAAAGTAGGGGTCCTTAATCGCTAAATTTTTAGATTTGTTATCAAGTACATGGTTTGGTCACCCACCTTTTCGACAAATGGGAGCTAAAAATCGCCCCTCCTTGAGCACAATAGCTAGCGACGGCCCAGCTCTCTACGCACGTGTTTTGAACATACGATTTTGGTGCATATGTTGGTATCACCCCTAGGACTTGTACAGATTCAAGATGTTGTACACTTAAGAATCTTTGGTAATTGTTTTGAAATTAAGTAAACGAAAAGTCGTACAAAACTTGTTAATTGAGCATTCTTTTTCCAAAGAGACAACCGTCATTTGAGCATCTTCTTCCATCTGAAGTCCAACACGTTGATTGAATCTAAAAACAATAAAAACAATTATTGACTAAGTGTAAATAATTCTTTATCAAAGTTCATTTAACACACTTTCTACTGATTTGGGTAGAGAAAAAGAGAGAGTAGAAAAAGGTAATAAAAATTGTACAAATTTGATTCATTGCAAAGCACGCGAGATCATTTAAAAAGATTTCAGTTGAGCAGATGGCAAGTCATGCATCGTGAAAAAGATCACTATTATATGTTTAATGCAGCATGGAAAGAATTAATTTATTTTAATATTCTTTCTATAAAAAGGTTTTGAAAAAAGTTTAGTTAATTTTTTTTCAAATGGTTGTAAAATAAGGTAAAATGGACAGTATTGTTTTGTTAAGCATAGAAAAAAGTTTTAAATTAGATTTTTGTTTGATTTTTCTAGAAGCAGATTTGATTTCCGTTGTGAGAGGTGTCCATTGTCAGGACTCCGGTGGTTGCTTCTACAAGTTTCAATCAAAGCAAAAAGTTTTAGGGAGCAGACCATTTCAAACAGAATGCGATAAAGCAGCACCGGACTAAAATTAAAGCTGATTTTTCGTCTATAAACGTCTGGGAGCGTCTTTAGTTTCCCAAGCTTAAAAGCACGTTTGCAGATCTGCATTCATCATTATCAAAAAACATTCAAGACCCAACTGTCGATAGAATTGTTTATAACATTTATTCACCGAGAGTAATTTTTGCATAAGCTCGAGAATGCATATGAATTAAATTAGCAGGTAAAATATTACACAATTGAATAAAAGAATTAAACCGTGACTAGTTGTAAGGGAAGTCACAATGGTTGTAACAGGTGAACCTTGTGCTGGCATCATGTCCTCGTTTATTGAAAACAAACTTCATTGGTTTTCCATTTGCAAGATCTTCAAGCATGTTTTTGACCAGACATTCAATTTTCGTCAAGATTTCATCTCTAAAACAATAAGAAGAAAATACGAACTCGCCAGAATATTTATATTAATATATTATAATGTTTAATAGTGTTGCTATCGTTTTGGGTGCTACCTGCAGTGTGTGCGTAAGGGAATGAAAGACAGTTTAATTGTTCATGAAAATCGATTATTGAAGCTTACAAATAAGTAGTTTGAAAGAAAATGGTAAATGTGAGCGTTATCTTAGTGTCTGAAGATGAATTATGTCGTGTTTATTCTAAACGGGGGTAAAAGCAGGTAAGCATTGCTATTCATAATACTGATATTATTTTCACTTTTCAAAAAATATTCCGTCACTTTCAGTTGCATCCTGGCACTTTTTTTGGGCACTTTTTGACCGTTTGGTACTTTGAAGTGACAACAGGTACAGATCAATAGAATGGCCCAAAATGTGTCCTAACATTAGTTCTAACGGGGGCACAACATTTTGATGGGGGTACCACCTCTCTTTACCAAGCTACGTGTGCCAGATGGTGGTCCAGTAGGGCAAAAAAGTGCCAAAAATAGTCTTTGGTCTATAACTTTTGAACCACAAGTAACATATTCTTAATGAAGAAAGTTTCATTTCCAGTAGGCCCTTCATTGCACATGGGCCCAATGGCAATTACTCCCTTGCCCACTTTCTCCCTCTTGTTGGGCCTGAGAAACAAACACACATAGTTGAATTAATTCACGAACTTGCTGATAGATTTGTTTGTTTGGAAAATTTTTGCTCCTTCTTCCTCTGTGCCAATTATTCTATTTGATTCGTCAATTGCAATAAGATTGTTCCTTAACTGCATTAACTTCGTCCAGAAATCTCCACTCATTTGAAAAGCAGCAGCCATTTATTTTGACTTTGATGCTACCTGAAAAGAAGAAAGACATTTTAAGGAGTCTGAATAATTTCATTAAACTATGGTGTACTTCGACCTTCCTTATTTCGAAAAAATGAAAACTATGCAAAACACAACTTGGTTTTAACTGTCTATGGGTAACGGTAAAACTGTCTATCGAAATCAGATTCGTAGTTACTTTGTTACTTGGAGGGGCTCGAGTCCCCAAAAATGAAGAAAATACTTTGCCTTCTTAGCCTGTGTTCCAGACCCCTAACTTGAAAGTAGAGGTCTGTACAACTCTCTCTCTACTTTCAAGTTAGGGGTCTGGAACACAGGCTATGCCTTCTATGAACGATTCTTTTCCCTCCAAACTTTATCAAACAATTATACCCCCCCTCCCCAATCTTTCTGTTTTCCCTACGCTCTTTCTGCTTCCCAGGATTTCTTGAAGCACTTTTGAAGCAATGTTACTATGGGGTATATTAAGTACAAAGTTTAACGTGACTTTTGTAATATTTGATTATGCGTTCAACATTCAGCGATCAGCAAAGGAGGGTAGATGAATAATCATCAGCTCTTTTTTTGATCTCGTTAAGCTAAAATTCAGATGATTTATAAATTTTTAAACTAAATTTTGGCTGCATGGCTTTCACGGAACAAGAAAAAAAAGTTTGCTTGTTCAGGATAATAATCCTATCTTGTTATTAGAAAAAAATGTTTTGATATTAGTCAATTTTCAGTTACATAATTCTTATTAATTGCAGAATTGCAAAGTCTTTCGAATGTTTGTCGATTAAAGAAAGAAAAGAAGCAAATAAAGAATTATCATTGATGTTATCTTATTTTGATTAAGTAATAACTTATCACAAGTAACTAATAACAAAACCTTTTTTCAATCACAGTTAACAAGTCTCAACTCAAAGCACAACTTGAATGAAAACACTAATTTTGTACAGCTGTTCATAGTCAATAGAAAAACTTATTCTAGACTAGCCTATGTTTCAATAATAACGATTAATGTAAGTAATTTGTACCGGGAAAAAGTTTTTAAAATAAATAACGACGTTTCGAGCATAGCCCCTTATCAAGGCTAAGCTCGAAACATCGTTATTTATCCTAAAAAAATTTTTCCTGGTACAATTTACTTACATTAATCGTTATTATAGCATCATATTGTACCGCACGCAATCTAGTATATTTTTGGAATCTTTATAGCCTATGTTCCGTTGAAAATTAACTGAAATAAAATGCCATCCAATAACGGAGACAAATTAATTTTAACCTTTTCTTGACACAAAGCTTGTTGATAAGATAAGAACTTTTTAAATAAACTTCAATGAAACAAAGTGGAATATAACTGATTTAAGAAGCTATAAACCTTCGTGAAAAATTTTCTTGTCCTTTCAAATTTGAATTCGTCATTGAATTTCCCGCGCTTTCTGCTAGTGCCCATTCTTCTTACGTCATTCGAGCTAACAGAATCATTTCGAGGCTAGACCTGAATTGCAAGATTGCAAGTTTTGACAAGAAGGCCAAGGGGTGTTGTAAGGAACTCCAAGATAACAACAAAATTAAAATGTTTGGAAGTAAAAAGGGAAAAGATACTAAAAAGAGGGAGAACAGAGGAAACAATGACGATGTTATGAAAATGGTATGTATTGCTTAAAGTACATATTTAATAACATCCATTTGAGAGTTGTATCAGGCACAACCGCTTTGTCATCATCACCACCCATTCTGTCTGACCTGACCTGACCTACAAAGTAAAACGATATCAAGAGTTTGTAGAGCCTTGCAAAAATTTACTATGAGTGCTTAACATATGCTTTGTTGCTTATTTAAGTAAACCCTTTTCATAATATGAGCATTCAAAATAAATTGATGATAAAACACTGTTGATGCAGTAAGCACATTTTATAGTTTTATAATTTTATGTTTATCTGCCTTTTGATCAGTTAAGTTAAAGTATTTCCACATCAGCTTGGGCTGCAACGTGAAATTTTAACTGCTAGATCAAAATGTAATGTAATATTGCAAAACAAAACATTGAATATATCTTTATTCAAATAAATTTGGCCTGGCAGGATTTAGGAATGAATAAAATATTGCAGGGTGTAAACTTGCTATAGAGCTCTTGATGATAACGAAGTCAACAGCCTCTTTTCTTAGTTGATCTTTCTAATGTATTGATAAATAAGTTGGATGTTCTCAATTACATAGAATAGAAACTCAGAGACATCAAAGCAATAACCAGTTGAATGCAAATTCTATTAAGTTCACTGCTTTTTGTTGCATCTTTATCTTGTTCTAAAAAATATTCAATGATTTAGGTATGAATGTTAACTCTGGAAGATTATTCCTGAAGTCTGTGTTTTATTTTTGGTTTTTTTAAGTTTGGTCTTGGGATGCCACCAGAAGATGACGATGAGGATGATGAGAGCTTGGAAGCTGAGTTAGCAGCCTTACAGGGGAGACCAGTCCAGAAGAAGAAAGCTCCAAAGAAAAATGGTAAGTTAGTACATGAATAAAAGAAACACTTGCTTAGAATCAACGCTTGCTTAATCAGTTGCTTGAAAGGGTTTGTTTGCTTTACATGGATAAAACATGATCAACTCATTTACTCTGATGAAGCCCTATATGCCGGGGTGAAATATTAGTATTCCTTAAAGTTAATTTATTTTGAAAATTTTATCTCATTACATTGGATTCTCATCATTTTATTGCTTTGTTCCTGAATATCTTTCATATTATTACTCATTGCAAGATTCACAGAATCCGGCGGACAGCCTATCTTGCAGTTCTTCCTTCCTACACATCATACCTATTGGCTTATCCAGAAATTGTGGTAATTCCTTGCAAGATCTCATGGACAAGCTATAGTCATTCTAATGCAGGCTATGTTTTGACTTTGATATAAGGAACCTACTTTTTAAACTTCATGAGAGAAACCAAATGTGAAAAAACATCATAAAGACATCAAAATGTTGTCTTTGCCTTGGTAAACCTGTTAGGAAATGAAATATACCAGTCTTCATGTGAGACTTAAAGTCTAAAGTTTGTGTTTCACCTTTTTTCATAGAAAAGTTAATGTCTCTTGATCAAATTCAACAACTTGCAGCTGCAAGTTTGAAAGATGTAGGTGATGATGGTTTTTCAGATGAAGACATTGATGATGAAGATCTTCTTGTGAGTCTGCAAACATATATTGTATCTTTAAATGTGTATTATATATTGATTGTGAATCCTTAAGCATGGAGTTTATGTGAGAACTAATTGTATAAAACATCTGATACAGTTTTTTATATTGCAACTTTGAGTTTCACACTTAATTCAGGCACCAGAAAGCAGTTGTAAGCTAAATTTTAAAGTATATTCTAACAATAATTTTACTAACATGTTTTTTCAATTAAGATTGTATTGAGGCAATGGGAAGTTTATGTATCTAAGCCACAACAGGTGTGAGTAATATTGTACCTGTATTTGTAAGCCACCATCTTTTCCTTTGAAACTATATCTCTGTAAAGCCTCAACCCAATACCTTTTTTTATGTAATTACCTTGCCTTGATATTGATAAAGTGTTAAATTATGTGACTTAAATCTCAAAATTTGTAGTCATTTTACTTTTTAAAAATATGACTTTTGGATTCTTGTTTCCTTTTGTTCTTAAAGAAATAGACTGACCTAAATTGTGAATGTAAATAATTTTCAATTAACAGGATGAGCTGCATGATTTGATTCCTGATGGAGATGAAGATGTTGAAATGGCAGAACCAGAGAAACCAAAATCTCCCTCTAAGGTACATTGAAATGATAATTAAAGACACGCAGCAGTTATAAAGCTAAATTGTTAAAAGAAAGCTCAATTGTTAAAATATACTGGAACACTGCTCATGTAAAATCATGAGTTCAAACAATGCTACTGTTTTTTGTTGCAGTGTTACAAAATGTTAACTGTAGTCGTGCTGTTTCACGAATAATTGTTCTGCTGTTTGACAAAGAGAGCAAAGCAAATAATGAACAAGCAATCACATGCAAATCTCATATCCAATGCTTGTTGTATTCAGTCCTTTTCGTTTAGTGTGTGCGAAAGTTAAATTGCGCGTGTGATGAAACAGGTGTTTTTGCAGTTTTCTGTTATCATCAATTTCCGATGGTCTCATGATTGTTTATCCTTTTCCCTTGTTACTTGATTAGCACTTTTGACCACAATATGATTTTTCCAATTTTAAGAAGTGATGTTTGGCTTTTGACTGAATGCTCCTTTCAACTTAGCGACTCGTCTTTCAGCTAAGTCACCACTAGCATGTTAAGTGTAATAACTGATTTCCTGTCAAAACCTAATTGTGCCCTGAGAGCAAGTAGCTGTTGGAAACAATTTTTATTTGCTCTTGTAACTTTGGAGAGTGACAACGACTTTTGTAAGATGGCTGCTAAGGGCAACAAAATCTGTTATGTATTGATTGAATTGAGTTTTGCTCTTTCATGTATTTGAGTGGCTTTTACCTTTCTTGTTCCTTTTACCAATTTTATCAGGTTATCACTTCAAATTTTCTTACTAGTGCGATCGCACACGCAAATTTGTTTACATGTGGGCTTTGCCACACACACGTAATTTTGCTCATGAAAAGGACTGTTGTATTGCATCGGGTGCAAAACACTTTTTGTATCTGTTTTTGAAAATGTATTTCAAAACCTCTTATTCTTTAGGAAATATTGTTTACAGTTTGGTCTGTGAGATTATTATACACATAAAGTATCATGTTGCCTGCTTCGGGAATTCATTATGTTTGTACTATTGATTTGTGTTTATTTCATTTTGATAAATTGGATTGAATATTTTCTAGGCTCCAGTCAAATCTGAGGAGTCTGGAATATCAAAAGTAATAATTGAAAGAAAAGAATTGTACACACAGGCAGTTGCCAGTGCAAAGGCAGAAGGGGCATCATCCAAAGTTAGAAGGCTTGAAAGAGGCCTAAAGGTGACAACGCATTTCTTTTGCTCCATTATTTTATTTTTAACATATGTTTCATTTCAGTGAAAACTCTGCCTTTTTGTATTTTTAAAGCAGACATAAAAATTTCAAGATTTGCAAAGTTCATCATTCTAGAAACCCGCTCTCAGTTTTGTAGGGTCTTTATGCTTCTTTTGTAGGGTTTGCTTATTATTTAATTAATGAAATGCCTTTATTAATTATATGTGTATAAAATCATATGGTTTTATCACTTTTGCAGGAGCTTGAAAGGCTACTTAAGGAGGCAAGGGCAGGTAAATCAGTCAAGGAGGATGATATTCCTCCCCCTGTTGTTGTCAAAGCAGGCTCAAATGCACCAGCCCCATCATCAGTGCCAGCACTACCCAAAGAAACTCCAGCAGTGCAACCAACAGTCACAAATACGCAAATTCAAGGTGTATACTATATGTATGCTATATATAAACTTCTATCATTTATCATTTATGTGAATCTTCCAACCTGTGTATGATTTGCAGTTCAACTTCAGTTCATTCCTTCAGGATTAATAATGATGATCATACACTTTTTCATTTAGTGTTGTTTGATGCTGGCAGTATTAATATCACAAATGCTAAATTAGGCAAATTATATAAATCAGAGATACTCTACAATTGTCAAATCTGATACACATAATTGTTGTGGAGACGAACCAGCATTTATCTGAAGGTTGAGTGGCTTTTTAAAATTTTGCATCATATTATGCAAATACGCAGTTAAAGTCAATGTCATTGTTATCACATCACATAATATATTATGCGCTCAAAATTTTTTAAGCAAAGAGTGAAAATGAAACTCTGGGTTATTTGATGCAACTATGATATAATTTAAGGTTTGATTTAAATCCTGTAAAGAGCCATGAAATGTGAATTTTGCCTTCTTCCTAATGCACATGCCCATATGTCTAACTCATTGGCTCAGACAAAGAGATACAACCCCTAAACAATAGAAATTTAGACTCTTCTCAAGCTAGAAATGGTCATGAATTGTTTTGTTATAAGAATAATTGTAAAGAAAGTGTAATCTGCATATGGCGGATAGCATTGTGCACTGTAGATTCATTGTATCTTCTTCTATAGATCTCTCTAAATTTTTGATGAAAAATTAACTTTTTTATTGAATATTGTTTTAGAAGAACCAGACAGACCAGCGACAGTTCCTTCTCCAAAGGAACCAGTACAGGTACTGTATATTGTGACAAAAAATATGTATGATCAGTATGATTTGTTTGTGTTATTTCAAAACTCTTAATTTTATGATGCCTGAGGTGAGCTTGACATATATACTGGCATGCAATAACTTGGCGTCTTCAGAATGTTTCTGACACCACCATTGCCTATATTCATCTGTCACAGTGTCTAATAAATGATGATGCAACGGGCTCAACATGGCTCAAATCAACCTGTCGTTACCTGCCGTCTAACTGCAGGCCTGGCCATTTGATGTTTCTATTCTTATAGCTCACCTGAATACTTCTAGTAGAGCCGTTTACAGCTCCCCTGTTAAAAGTCTTACAGCCAGGCCTGAACTGTCCATCTTTTTAAACACAGTTGCCTTCAATCCATATCTTCTGTAGCTAGGAAACCCCAACCCAGGTTAATGCCTACTCGTTAGCCTGCTTATTTGCAGCAAAGAAAGATGTGATGGTTACATTAGAGAGACAATGGAAGTTGCTCCCAGAGATATGAAGGGTATAGGCGGAGGCTTGAGAATAATATTAGGAAACATTTAATTTCCAAAGCAAGATAAGTGATGCAGAAAAGTGACCTTGATAAGGATGGACTGAATAGAAGCGACAAGATACTGACATTCATCTCGTCAAGTTCTGCATTACATTTCACTTTTGAAATATGGCTATGATCAGCTTTCAGTATTTTCAATATTGGTTTTCGTTATGACTTTGTTATAAAGCAGCCATTTTTTGGTTGAAACTTCTGGGTGCTGATAAAGTATAAATTTTGCCAGAAATTGGCAACCGCATAGCCAGGACAAAATTATATCCCGTATTATTCAATTTTTTGTGACACTCATTGCCTATCTGTTGTTTTTTACCAAGACTCAAATCAGCGATCAAAATGCAGAGACCTTAACCATGCTCAAAGCAAGACGTGATCAGTACAAAACTGCAGCTTTGTTAAAGAAAAAAGAGGGCGATGTAGCAACTGCCAAACACTTTCTTGGCGTATTCAAGGTAGATTGAATTTTTTTTGTTTTCTTAACACTTGGAAACGACATTTAAATTTTCTATAGCTGCCATTGCTGACAAGGAATCTCATCGGATTTCAACTACAACAGCCGGTAACAACAATGTTTAAGTATAAATTAAACTAAAGATAACAAAGTAAAGCAATAACTTCACAATAACATTGAGACAGGGCGTCTCCGCAAGAGGAACCCTCCAAAATGGACATACCTCTTTACAAGACACCCGACAGAAGAAAAGTTGCATTCAAAACAGGAAAACTTTGCTGCTGTTTTACGCCCTAAATTGGATCTAGAAACCTTTGCGTGTTTTTTTAAAAAATCATTGTATTTCGAGTTTCAAAATAGAAGCATGTCACATAATAGTTTATCTTCTAAGTTTAAATTTAGGCCAGGGATCTCGGAGTGCCAATCAAAGAGATCTTGTCGCGTCAAGTCGAACTGAGGGCGGTGCTCGTTGTCCTCTTTGCTAGTACCACAGGCACAGAATGGATTAAGGCAATCATAGTTGTGTCTTAGAGTGGGTTAACTGAGTGCGCTAGACCTTAAACGCAACATTGTGAGTATCCTCACGCAATACATTTTCTAAACAGGAAACTGCCACATGATTTCATCTTTTTATTCTAGCAATTTGATCCCGTCATACATGCGCTTGAAAATGGGCAAGATGTCGATTTATCAAAACTTCCTCCACCACCGGATCAATATGAATGTACGGTCTTATTACACTATATATTGCTATATTTGTACAGCTTTTTCTTTTGTGGTTTCCATTGAATAGTTCGCTACATAAGTTATGCTGCTATGTTTGGTCAATTGATAGAATTTTCACTGGAATATTTCAGAAAAGATCTCAATTCACTTGCTCCAAATCACAATGCATCATCCTTTCTTGCAACTGTTTTTATATCCCCGTTCCTAATTTTACATTCTGTCACTTTGTAGCTGGTTCCAAGGCTAGTGCAACTGCCCCTCCCACTGCTCCTGCGTCAGCCCCCCAACCAGAGCCTGCCCCTGGCTCTTCATCATCTACCGATGCAGGCGAGACAGCTACTCAAGACTCTGGGTTACCATCTGCGCCAGGTACAGTCCTAGAGGCGCTTGAGCAGCGGCTAGAGAAATACAACCAGGCAGCGGAGAAAGCAAAGGCCGAAGGAAACGGGAGCAAAGCTCGTCGAATGGGAAGAATTGTCAAGGTAGGATTAGCTAGGTGACAGCGTTAGTGCTATTTTTATGTACCAAGGCATGTGCCTGTTTCATACCTTTCTTCTGAATTTTGACACAGTCTGGCAATTTGCACTGCAAATAGAAATAATTTGTTGCCATTCTCAACCATTGGCCTAAACAGGGAAAGTATGCAGTTTAAAAAGTTTTCTTGGATTAGTAAAAACTTAAATCATAAGCGAGTCGCAATCATTCGGCTTTGGCAGTTGTGTGAGGCTTTTTTATTGATATCTGCCTTTGGATGGCGAAAACACGTCCATATGAATTTTATCGAGAAACTGTTCCGAGAAAAAGTTGAACCTTCTTTTGAACTATCAACACTAACTGCTTCGATAAAGCTAGGGAATAGGACTTGTGGTGGTTTTTTAGAAAGTAAATTGAGGATATACAAATGTGTATAATATGAAAAAATTTAGCGAATTGAAGACCCGAACTCAGCGATAAGGAACCATTCTGACAATTTTTAAGGTACTTTTAAACTTCAGACCTACCGTTTCTTGAAAAGAAGTGCAAATGACAAAATAAGATATGATAAGATTTTTCCTGAAATCTTGCTTTTTACAAAGATATATTGAGATAAAGAGACGAGTGTTTGAATAAAAAGCTAACTGATATGGGAAATATATTGAATTTTGATATTTCTTTGATTTGAAGTTTTCATCGCAAGATCCCAAAAGTAAAGAGTTGTTGTTAGTGTTGGTCTCTCTCCAAACGATAACAAACCGTATCCTTCTGTTTTTAAATGACAGTAAAATAGTTGAAATTTTTTGCAATTAAACCTTTTGCCCGCATCACCATTAATAATAATTTGCCTATGCCTGTCATTTCTTGGCATACTCAATAAGCATGTTTTGAAGCTTGTTTTCCTGAGGGGGGGGGGTTGATTGTAAGGAATGGAGTGGATGCAATGTCGCTAGGCGAGCTAAGAGGGCACCAGGAGCAGAGCTGTACACTCTTTGTTGCAAAGAATAGGAAGGTTTCAAGGTGCTACTACGAGTTTCACGCTTAATCAGACGATATGCATGTTAAATATGGTGGATAGCCATCGTTTTTGCAGTACTGTCACCAATCTGATCATAAGAATAAATGCTTAATTTCTTTTTTATAGCAATATCAAGATGCCATACGAGATCACAAGAAAGGCAAACCTGTGGATTACGAAGAATTGCCAACGCCACCAGGTGCTTTGTTTAATGATTTTGTCAATTCCTTGACGAAAAAATGTTGTATACGAAAAGCTAAATAATATCTAAGTTTTTAATCATTTTTAAAATCATTTTTCTGTCATTTAAACCAAGTCTTTATCATTGTACAGTAGATCGACTTGAGTGGTCTCAAAATGACAAGATGTCCGATTTATTAAAGCAGAACAATTATCTTGCCCGACTTATTAAATTATAATGGAAATTCAACTTATCTTTTTTTTTTAATTTTAATAAATTTCAACCTTAAAAATTCCGAATCTGTGAACGGAACTGATCTTAAGACTAAAATCGATCTGAAGATATTATCTTGCGATCAGCTACGCCTTATTGTAAAGGTTTTTGCATCTAGGGTCGCGATTCACTGCAAAGCAGTTCAGACTTTGTGGCCTTGTTTAGTCTATTACATTGCTGTATCGCTGGTTGAGCCTTAGTAAATCGATGTTTCCCTTCTAAAAATCTTTGCATGTATCTTTGTTTATGATGAAAATGATAGATTGGCGTTGTGATGTCATAACAAACTTCGTTATTTTTGCGGGATTTTTCGTATCTGTTGCTAGTACCTGGCTTCCCAAAGTAGTTTTTAGGTCACCGAGAAGCTGCGCTTATCGAATCGTCTCCTGGTCATCATCTCGATGTGGCCACACCTCGTGATTCCTATAGCGACTCTCCTCGCACTAAGTAAAAGTTTCTTTCGGCAGGAGCTCGAGCCTTAGAATCTTGAATCTGTAGTCTTGGACCGTCACCACTGAGCCATCCTCACACCTTCTTACAACCTTTATGCATTTATATTTGCAGGATTCGCTCCGATCCCTGTTCCTGGTGCTGCTAAACAGGCTGCAGAACAAAATACCCCTGCCCCCAGTATGCCAGCTGCTATCACTGTTGCCCCTCCTCAAGCAAAAGAAGCATCTCAGGTAAATTGAATCCTTGTTTTGGCTTATTTCATAACATGTTGTGATTCACTGCTTGTGTTTGATTAGTTAATTGCAGTTTTTCGTTGAAAATAATCAAATGTCGAAAAAAAGATTATCAACAACAGAAAGCACTTGATTAAGAGCAATATGACAAGTTAATTTGCAAACAGAGTTGATTCATGCTAAAAACGAATCTTTGGAATTGTAGAGGAAGAGGCTTATTCGAGTCTTGATTTTCAAAGGGGATCTTATTCGAGGCTCATTCGAGGACAACGTTATTGTAGGGGATTTCTACAAAAGAACCTGTCTTAAAATCTTTGGAAATCGAGCAAAACTATGAAACTCATTTTCAGAACCTGGCCTACTTTTGCTGAAAAAACGACGATAGTTTCAAAGCCAGTAGGTACAAAGTTGAAACTTGCAGAATAGCTTCTTGTCATAAATATGAATTTGACAAAAAAGCAACTGCATTTTAATTACTAAACACATACACAGAAACGAGACACAGGTTTTATCATGCAAAAAGTACGTTTGTTACTCAATATGGTAAGATATCTGGGGGGTTTGATGCATGGGGGCTTGTGGTAATCGAAATATTGCCATATCTGCACTCGATGATGAGTTTTGTTATCTGCTGAATCTTTTTGTTGATAATGAAGTAACCTTACATGTAATTTATTTTGTTAGCCAATATTTGAATTGATTTCTGTTCTCTTTGATGACAAATCGACCAAACTATCCTTGCAATTGCTGCTTTTAGCTTTACAAGCTATTTGTAAGTTAAAATTTTCTTTTCTGTTTAGCCTCAGATCGAGGTCAATGCAGGCAGTGCAGATACCATGAGCAGGAACCAAAAGGAGCTGCAGTTTCTGTTAGCGAGGCAGAAAGAATTCAAGATGGCGGCTTTGCAAGCCAAAAAAGATGGCGATATGGCACTTGCTAAAGACTATTTGCGAAAGTCAAAAGTAAATGTGTTTTTATTTAGATTCATATCTTTTTTCCCCAATCTCTTTTAGTTCTCAAACCCCGTCTAGTCTCTGAATTAAGATTATTACAGGATGACGACAAAGATGAAAAATCGCCTAGAAACATTGATAATCCTCGAATAAGTGTGGAAAAGGTTCTGTGTAATGGGATTGGTCTCGCTTGAAATATAGCCTACGTGTAATTGTACACTTACCAATCTATCGCGATTTGGAAGCTTGTGAAACACATCGTGATGACTCGCAGCGAAGTCCGCAATGACTTGTAGCGCATGCGCCCGCGTCTCATGGGATTCCATAGTGACGTAGCTGATTATATAGAAGAATCTTAAATTAAAACTACTGGTTTGCTGGTCTGTCATAAAGTGCTTGAAGCCGTATAGGCGGATCTGTACACGCTATGGTGTATAGAACAGGGTGTTGCTAAGTCGCTACTCCGATTTTCACGCTTCATGCGTTCATTGTTGCCTTATGATTGCAGTAGTTGTGAACTTAGAGTTGCAGATTAGAACCAAACTTAGTGTGTCCTGCTCTATTCACCAAGGCAATTAGAAACACCTTGATTTTGTATACAGAGAATTTACTGATGGTAGACATGTTGAAATTCATACAATCCATTTTGCAGCTGACTTTTTATTCATTATATTCTTGATTTATAATATTTTTCCAGACCAATCTATAACACCATAGATAGGACACTGTGTCAAAATTAAGTCGTTAGCTTGGTAGGCTTGTTTGTTTAACTGAGACGTATTCTGTTGCTAGGGGATGGATGAAATGGTTGTTGCTGCTCAAAACGGCCTTCGGGTGGATATTACAACGGTGAGTTTATGTAGTTAGCACATGCCTTTTGTTTACATTCACTATGGTCCTACTTACTTTATCGTTCAACGTCCTTGCAGTCCAGTAAAATTGTGTGAAACCGTCCCCTTATCGATTCGCTTTTTGCGTTTGGCTTACTTTTTGATTCGCAAGAGTAAAAGCAGCCATCATGGTATTTTACACTGAAGCATGATTCAGAAATTTTGTGTTGGCCTGAACGCAAAATCTGTGTTAAAATTTGTGATTTCAAGCTTCGTCATCTCAAAAGCCGCTTTCCTCCTCAGAAAACTGTAGATAGCCTAAACAAGCAATGCCACAAAAATTACATCCACAGTCTACAGAGGAACATTGTGGAAATGATAAGTGGTTTTCAATTGAGCAACATTGTGGAAATGATAAGTGGCTTTGTGTGAAATTTTTTGAAAATAATCCCCCTTTTGCCAATAAAATTAATCTTATCAACGATCATCATTTCAAAATCATTTCTTTTGCTGCTCCTCATTTTTATTTTACTTTATACGAAGGTGCCCAGTTTAAAAGGGAAAGAAAAGAAAGCTCCCCAGGCAGCAGAAGACAACACTTCCATTCAGTCAGTGGCCATCGCAGACACCTCGGCTACATCAATGACGTCAGATTCCAAGGAGTTGTACGCCAGGCTAGAGGCAGCACTGCGGCAGCAAGTGGAGGTAACTTTGCTTGTTGAGTTGAATTGTTATGGAAGATTTGTCAGTCAGTGTTTAACAAGAAGCTGTTAAGTTGAATTGTTTGTTCAGTGGACAAAAGCTTTAGTCATTTAGACTTCTCCATGAGCCTCTGTTTCGCTACTGTCTCACTTTACAAACGCAACAGCAGAGGGCCCGATCACAGAATAGAAATTAGGCAGAAGGGAACTCCTGCCTATCAGGTCAAGCCTAAAAAACCTGCGCGTGCGTTAACTTATACGAGGCTTAGCATGTTTATGTCGGGGAAGTTTAAGAAAAAATGAAAGTAGACAACTTTATCTAAGACGAAATGCCCCATGATAGTGAACAAATTCAATTATGTATCTTAATTCGTTTATATCTGATTATTGAATGATAATTTGTCATGGCTAAGTTCGTCTAATGAAATCGAGGTTAAAGAGGAATTAAGGAATTCTATTGTTGACTCAGGCTTCAAAAACAACAAAGGAATTGACGAGAGTTACCCTTCTGCCTATTTCCTATTCTGTGGCCCGATCGCTAACTGGCTGCTTTTGCAAAAGAGATTTGGCGCTTATTTTGAATGTGGTCTTGCATTCTAATTGACGAAAGGTCATTCGTGCGTTAATTTGATGTGCACGAGAATTATCGAGAAACTATATGGACATAGAGACCTAAATGGCCATAGTGTCAGCAGATTTATTGAAGCTGAGTGGCATTATTTCAAGATAAATTGCTTTAGAGGAAGTATTAAATTTCAACAATGTAAATCAAACATGCGCTACTTTTGCAACAATGTTTTGTAACCATGCCACACATGAAGGATTAAAAACATTGATCATATTATCCAACATGATATCGATTTCTTTATATCTTCGTTGAATGATTAATCGTCAACAAGAATCATTCAATCGGTCTAATCGCTACGACATTTAAATAATCAATTGATCAATCATTCAATCATGGATGCAAACCTTTACTGGATCATAGAGAGTGATTAAAGGAAAACTGTATCAGGTTTACAATCCCTAGTGACTCGTGTGTTCACAACGTTCTTAACCAATATCTATAGTTTCTAAAATCATTCTTTGTTAGCTGGTGTTAACAACTTGATAATTTCACTTACACTAGTTACACTGATCTTAAAGTTCTTCATCTCTTTCTTATTTAATTCAGCTTTCATTGCTATGAATTCAACTTCTTCTTTCAAATCTTTGTCGTTAATATTTTCTTCGTTTCTTGGGATTGCTCTTCTCATTTTCGTGGTATCAGTTCCATCCCTCCAGTTAACAACATCCAATTTTAGGCAATTTTCCTTTGGCTTTTCGATGTGTTCCTGCTTAGTTGTTTCACACTTTTCACTGCAGTTTGTTACATCAGTTGCCGATGTAATTCTTGACGTCATTTCTGCATTCTCCTTCTTCAACTCTTCAATCTGCAAAAGAAGAAGGTAGTGGTTGCTTTATCAAAAGATATTTGCTGAAACCACTTTGTAAGCGCCTTGTGTTCCACGTTATCTACCCATCATGTCTGCGTCCTTCATTCGCCAAAAATAACATGAAGTTTTATACTCTTGCTTCGTCTTGTATATCACAGAAATAATATATGAAGTGGCTATTTTATTTTGTGACCATGACCCATCTATTCCATGATTAATTCAGTTGTTTTTTAATCTCATTGTCTGTCTTTCTCGTTGGCCTGTTGTGATCAACAAACCTTTGATACAGTAACATCCTGCACGACAGGCGCATATTTTCCTTCAACAAACAGTTCATACCATTGAAAAGGTACTTTTAGACCATAGGTCAAACGATTTTGACGATTGTGATAAATAAAAAAACATAGATTCTCCTGTAGTTTGATTTTCCAATTACAATGTCTAATTGCTCAAGCTTCAAAATTCATGCAACTGTAATAACATGTTTGAGCTACGGCCTATTTAAAGTTTTAACCGGAAAATCGCCCAGGAAAATTATTTATTATCGAGTAACTGAAACTCACTCTTGAATCATAGAAGTCCCTCATTGATTCGTATTTTGAGTGCATTTCTTCAATCGTCCTAAATGGAAAGATTATCTATCAGAAACAATGAAACGGAGAGACAGAATACTGGTGACTTATAGTTAATCATTATCATCTGCTGTGTAAAGAAAGTATTTATCGAGTCAAAATAGAGGTTAGGGGTAGTAAGAGATGTTGAAAGGTCTTTTTACCCATTGTTTTTCAGCCATTGCAGTATAGTCGCAGGCTCGCCTACCTCGTTTTATAGTTTGAACATTAAGAATAACATCAAATCCCTTCTCATCTGCCACTCTTGAAGCTAAACATATTCGGATAATCATATTTGATTTGTACAACTTCTCATCGAATTGCGCACCCGTGCTCTTTTAATGATTATCAAAGAATAAAAAGCATCTTACCTGTATACCTTATTCCTTGATCCCTGTGCATTTCTTAATGTTTTCTTCGCCAACTGGAGCCCAACTTTAATTTCATCCACTTTAGAATTCAGGTTCATTGTTAAACTTTGATGCTCCTTTCTCTGCTTTATGCGTTTTTGATCTATAAATCAGCGCTGAAATTGAAAGGTTAGCTATGTGTGTGTTTCTGTTTCTACCAATGCATCAAGTCTCCATCCTTTCAGTAATTCATCTATAATTCTCTACTATCTTACGTCAAATTAGTTTCTAAGCCTCTATGTTTCATTCAACTCACATTAACTTAGTTTCTCGCAGTAATTCATTACATATACCGTAATGCCTCGAACAAGCGCCCGCCTCAAATAAGTGCCTCCCTCCAATAGGCGCCCAACCCTCGAATAAGCGCCCATCCTTCAACCTATTTGAATTTGAAACGGGCGCCTATTTGAATTTTCAACGAAAACATAATTGGAAGGCAATTCAACAAGAAAGCTTAATAACAACACAATTTGCACCCAAATATTCGTTTTAAATAAGCGCCTTTTGATTAAGCGCCTCCCTCGAATAAGCGCCTCTTTCGAATAAGCGCCCATCCTGGAGCCTCAAAAATTAAATAAGCGCCCGGGCCCTTATTCGAGGCATTGCGGTAGATACAGTCACACCGAGTCTTACAGAATCCCTTATTCGCCTTTTTTGAATTCAAACTTTCAGCCTAAGATTTTTTATGGAAAGATACTTTCTTGTGGTCGGGAGGGTGACTCGTTTGGACAGCGTTACAAGGAGCGTCTTGACCCCGACTTCATGTAGAGGTCTACTGCATTTTATGCGCCTTGGTAATTGTTGCAGTAATCTAAGACACGTTTGTTCTATTCAAGTGTTCTTAGTTGAGAAATGTAGAGTTTATTTGATGCTAATAAAAAACTGTTATTTCAATCCTCACAATTTATAAGATTGGCTTTTTTGCCTTTAAGGCATTGATGATTCGAGAATATCAATCAATTTCCTTGGAAAAAAGAGGAAAAAAGAGAAAACAGTCACTTGTTACGCCTCTTTGTTTCATAATCCTTGTCTCTTTGTTTACCTGCAGACATCGAAGAAGAATTCTGACCATTACAGATTACTGGGCGATCTATCCGCTGCTAAAAAGTAAGTAGGCCTGCATGCGTAAGTCATTTGAAATAACTTTTGTTGTCAAAGTATGAAATAATGCTTTGAATGATACGGCTAAGAATGTACAACAGTAGAAGGCAGGGTGTCTCAAATAACGCTTGTTTGTAGTAAATTTGAAATTCTTGTTGCAGCTTCGATTCACTTCACAAAGGATCGCAGCAAGATTTGGATACCTTGGTTATGTCGAAGTTGCATGGCCACCCAGTCCCACAGTTCCATTACGAAATGAAGTCGTTTGCAATCGTCAAGTAAGTTTACATTCTAAATATTTTATGCTTTATAGGTCAACTTGAGCTCTCCGCTAGACCATCTGCATGTATGTATATATGATGAACCATACCATTAGAAATAATTTCTTATTCTTTTATCTCTTACCCTGTAGATCGTGCTAACCAGTTCAATATCTCTTTTCCTCCAGGTCCCACCCTGAGTTAAGTGATTCGGAGCTGGAAATCACAATAGCTCGGTGTCTCAATGTTCCTCTACCATCAGGTGATTACTTTGATAATTCATGCACTTTGTTTTAATTATTCGATCTGGCATTCGCAATTTGCGACGTTACAAGCGGGATCTGCCTTTCTCTGTAGCAAATGAAACAGAACTTTGGTCCCAACAACATAAAAGTGGCCCCGCACATTTAACCATCACAATAATGAAAAATTCTCCAATATTACTACACCTCATTCACTTGTAATTTCTTCTGTTTATCGTCTGCTATTAGTTTAATTCTGAGCTTAACCTTAAATCTTAATAATCCTGGGTTTGGTATTTCAATAATTCTTCAACGTAATTCCTCTTCCAGGTTATCAGCAAAAAGACATGTATACATATGTCACGTACGAGTTTCCTTTTCCAAATGTAAGTACCCCACTACTTCGTTGCTTTTAGAGAAAGGGCACAGCCTTGTACCTGTTCTAAAAAGAAGTTGATTTTAACGGCTTGCAGTATTTAATTGGTTGAAGACATGTCGTATATGATTTTTAGAAGATTTCTTTGCGCTATCCGATTCTTAGACTTTCCCAAAGTCGATTTTGTTAAATTCGTAAGGCATTTATATTACTTCGAGGGCGAATATAAACTGCGATGGAGATAAAAGAGGGCGAAGGAAAATTAAGATTTGAAAGTACGAATGCCTGATTTAAAAGTAAGATTGCCTGATTGATTGATTTACCTAAAATAGACTTTAGGAAAGTCTGTCTGATTTGTATTGTTGATAGTAAACGATATATCAATAAAGCGATTTTTTACGATAGTTGACTCAAACCCATAGTTTTTTTTAGAAACTAACAAGGTGTTAGGCGTTTAACCTATTTTTAAATACAGTAGGTGTTATTGATGATCAACTGACCAACTACTTGACCAGAAGTATCGAAGGAAATCATGATTATAAATGATTTCAATTGATATACAACCTAAGCGTCAATTTGGCCTAATACTGTTGAAATATCACCAGTCAATCAGTCAATCGAATCAAATCATGATTATCATTGATTTATATTGATTTTTAGGATGCTCCACAAACAGGATCGACTAATGTCTTAAAAGGAACAATCAACCCAGGTATATACTCTCGACCAGTTCGTGATTAACAATTTGTGTAATTGAAATAGCCATTTTCTTTTGTTACTGATCGCATGACCTGATCCCATGTCCTTGCTCCATGCATAACTTGATCATTTTGACCTTCATCTTTTAGAATTCAATCAAAATTTCAAGGTATCAATCGACAGACAGAACAGGGCTCTGCAGCGCGTTTTTCGAAGACAGCCAGTTTGTTTCAAGATCATGTACCAAAGGTAGACCTTCTAGGCTGTACTTTGTATCTGTTGGGTAAACTCTTTGTGGCACTTGTCACATATCCTGTCAGTTTTTTATAGATCACACTGCAGTTGGTTTTTTGTGGACTACTCTTCGGTCGGTTTTTCTGATGTTACTCTCCGGTCGGTTTTTTGTAGATTACATTGCAGTCTTCTTTGTATAGAATCCTCCGGTTGTTTTTTTGTGAATTATTCTCTGACGGGTTTTGGTAGATTACTTCCCGGTCGGTTCTTTGTAGGTTATTCTCCTATCCTTTTTTGATCACCTCTATTCAATATTTCAGGGGATTTCTTAAAAGTGACAAGGCTCTTGGCCAAGCTCAAATCAAAATGGAACATTTTAACAACCGATCGACGATCCACGAATGTGTTGATGTAAGTTCCAAGTTTTTCTAACTTCAGATCCTCTACTTTTAATTATACCTAGTAAGGTCGCGCAAAGATAGCCTTTTTATTTGATTTTGAGTTATCTAGGTTTGCTAATAATGCGGACTCCTGATCTGCTTCCGGTCTCATCATGTTCTTGTTTGTAAGATTGTCTAAAGAATAGGTTCTAGTTTTCATAACTTATAAGAGTGTTAGATATTTAAAGTAGTTATATTTTAGAATCAAAGCCTGAAGGACATTTCATGGCACTATCAACAGACGATCATCTTAAAGGCATTGAGTCATGGTACATAGACCTTTTCTATAGGGGGTCTTGGGTTCGGCGTGATCGCCATAGTTTCTTGTATAATTGGCGTCCACTGTTGGCAAGTACGAGATGAGTTCATGTGATCAGTGCCAGGTCAGCCAATAGCATTGCAGAACGAAAACAATGAACCAGCGTATTTGGGTGTACCCTCTCCTTTTATAATAACTCAATGCCTTTAAAAACCAGGCTCTTTGGAAAAAACCGGCCTTTCTGGCTTTTGCCGTGACAATATTTTATAAGCAATGGTAACCCCATGTTGACGTACTTTCGGATGCATGGTACCGCTCTTTAAGGTTCTTGATTTGTTCCTTTTTCAACTGTCCTAGAAGACTTGTAACATCGACCTTTTCTATCTTTCATATCGCCTTTTTGTCAATGTAAAGGGTAGCTGTTTATTTTTATTAAATAAAAAATCTTATTCACACACTTCTTGCTTCCGGAAGTCTCTGAGTGACACTGAATACGTTTTTTGTTCCACAAATCCGTTATCTAGTAAATTCTATTTTGTTAATTCCAGTTAATGGATACAGATCGAGGTCGTAAAAAGGTTGGTGGGAAAATCGAAATAATTTTAAAGATTCGCGAGCCTCTGGTTGACAAAGACGTCGATGTTGTTAATGAAAAATGGTTGGTGCTTGATTCCCATTTGCGTACACTGCAGGTTTGAATCTTCTCTTTCCAATAATTCTTCTCTTCTGAATTCTTTAAAATTTTGGACAATTACAATTTGTTAGGGAAGGACAACCGCCCGCCAACTTTCATTCACCAAAATAATTGGCCGAAGGCCTAATTTTTATTAGCAAAAATTTTGATGGATTTAGGAAATTTCCACAGGCACCTCTGCTTCTAAAATTTTTTGCGATTAGTGCTATTCGCAAAGATTCTCTAACCGACGCACCTTATTCATGATTCAGAGAAAAGCTTGCAATTTTTGTCAGTATACTGTTGAAAATGCCAATATGTAAATGATTTGCAGATTCAAATTCGTTACAAGGGACCATGTCTATTAAAGCCGTTGATGTTTCTGCTCCTGAAGTTATCCAGTTGATGTTATTACCAATTTCTACACCAGAGTTTCATTTAATGGGATACCTTTTTGCTGCTACCAACTCTCTCATCGCATAGTGATCAACTTCGTTTGCCTTTTTCGCTAATAACACTTTGTTGATCTGTTACAGCATTCGACTCCTGCCAGCTCTTCAACTTCTATGCCGCAATCGAAGTCTCCTACTCGGCAAAGTGCAACTGGACAGTAAGTATAGTTCATTTAGCTACCGTTGAGTATTGTTATGATTATGATTATGATCTATCAAATGATTTAAACGATCAATCTAAAATTTTAGTGATTTTATTCGTTACCGTTTTTATTCTGTTCAAAAGAATTTGCCTAAAAACTCAGTATATTTAAAGAATGAATGAATTAAACTATTTAGATAAAGTAAAACAAGTGATACGACGTTTGATAAACTTTCTTAAACAATATAAATGTTTATTAATGTATGATAAAATATTAAATTGGTGTTAATGACGCAGAGCTTTCATCTTGATCTTTCTCCCTCTTCCCAGACGTTCATCTGTTTGTTGTCTGTCTTGATTGGAGGGAGCAAAGATCAAAGAGAGGCTGCGTTTCCTTGACAACCAATCATATTTACATTTGACAACCAATCATAGATACATTTGAAACTTTCTAAACCAAAGCGAAACATTTAACACTGTTAATAGTTTATAGCTTGTATATAGGGTTTTATGTAAAGAATTTATAAGTACTGGTAATATAGAGTTCGTTTTATACTTAGTTACGATATGGTCGTTAGTTATGGTATGGAGAGTTAAGGCTTGTATATATCCTGTTGCTAATTTTGAGAGCAGTTTATTGTCGATTCATACACTGTCTTTCATTTTCTTTCTGGTTATCAGCTCGTTTTATGAGGTATTTAATCGCCATTATCATGTAGGGAATAGTAATAACATCATGGACTTGTGGTCAAAGGATTGGTATAGGAAGCTGGGATTCAACCGCGCCTTAGGCCTATCCTGTGCACTTTGATTCAGAAAACCTTCATTCTGTTCTAAAGTTTATTAATCACACTGTACGGGCCCCTATATCTCGGCAGCAACATTCCTTGAAGGGTGACCCCTCCCCCTCCTCGGTATTGTGCAACGAGAGAGCTACAGCGATAGATAGCGTGCAACTCGTATCGAGGTTGTGATTCTAAGTAATTTTCATAGGTTTGTTTGTAATTTTCTAGGCCTTTTGCACCTGCTTCATCGTCAGTATTTCCATCTTTGTAGAAGGGAACAAGCTTTGTTAGCACCCGCTTTCCCTTTAGTATTTTGCTTATCCAAGGTTTCACCATTACCGAGAACATTCCGACACGTGTTTGTATTCTTACGAGTGAATGAATACTTAATACAGCCTATGTCTTTGGGCTCTAGTTTCAACGAACAAACGTGTTGATTTATATATGCAATAGGTATGATGTATTCAAAGCAGCTCGTCAACGGTAGAGTTTGTTAATCTCGTATAAAAGTCTGATACAAACATTTAAGCAAGACTAAGTAGTGGCGTAAACTATGGATCTATTTCCATAGACTTTGGACTTGGTTCTATAAGGTGGGCTTGCATAGGTTCATCGTAATCTTTTGAGTCCCTAACCAGTAGGTTCACACGACTGATGTAGATCTTAGTTGGCAATCCGAAGTCAGCCCTGCCTTGCCTTGCCTTTTATAAGAGGCATTTACAGTGCTAAATCATGCAGATTGTAAAATGCCTCCTCCAGAATTATTCTTCAAATCACGATTTGTTCCATATCAGCCACGACTAAATCAGTTTGTTTTTGTCTGGGCACTCTTGATTAATCATTTCGATTACTGATCCCAGAATCCGAAAATATTTTGCATTTTATTGCAGATACAAAAGTCTTGAAGTTTCAAAGTTTGAAAAAGACCTGACTGAAAAACAGGTAATCATGCAGTTGTTCTTTCCTTCAGAATCCATTTGCAAAGTAACGATGCTATTTCTTGGAGCCTATTTGTCCAGTGTGTGAAATTTCAAAACCAACAGTTTACTAACTTGGTTGTTAGCGGGCTTGGTCTCAATTTGTTTCTCGTATAAGTCAGAAGTCCTAGAAGCTTCCATGGGATTCTTTAAAGCTGTATTCAGATGGGAGTCATCCCGACACCCCAAAGAGATGCTGTAAAAGCCCCCCTTTTTTTGTTCATCTGTTGAACACTTGCCCGGTCATCTCCCGAATTCCTTGTCAGTTCTCACCTGTAGTTAATAGACCGCTATGTAATACACACTGTCTACGTCGTTATGGTCATCGCATATATTACATTCTGAAATCATCTCCCTTTTAAATTCTACCATCCTAGGACTGCAATACCTCCCTCCCATTCTTTGAAACACCCAACGATTGTCTTTTTTCTATTTTTTTCACTTTTTCCGAAAAGTACCACTTCAGCGTAGCCTTTTCCTCAAAAAATAGTTAGCAGTTCAGGAAAATATGATACAGTTCACGTGAAAGAATATATTTAGTCTCATGTATCACTTTCTACTAAACCAACATTGTTTTTAAGGGGAGTGGGGAATTGTTGTGGGCAACCTTATTAATTGATGTCTGTGCTTTTGGATTTATTTCAATTGAACCAGTTTAAAACCGAAAAATTCTTCCTACAATAATATTGCTTCCTCAAAATCGTTTCTCTCATTTGCGAATTTCAGATAGCGTCATATAAATCACAAGGAAAAAGCCCTCCTCCTTCACTGATACAAAAACTGGAGAATTGCAATGCGCAGTTGCAAGAAGCACAAGCTATTTTGAAGAAAGGTGGCGATACAGGTAGGCAGCTGTATCGCTTTCATTACGAAGAAATCTTAAGCAAGAGGATAGAAATTACCCATGTTTTTAAGCGTAGTTACCTTATGCTTAATTTACTGAAATACTCACCCCATCTGTTTCTTTCCCCCTTTATAAACCTATCTGTGGATTATTTTCCTCACCGCTTATTTTGTCCTTTCGTGTATTAAAATGCTCAACACAGATTTGGTTCCAGCAAGTTCCATCCCAAACCGATAAGTTTTCTTATTAAGAACCGTGTGAATGCTTAATTTTTATCGTTAACCTATTTTTTTGCAGCCTTAGAATATATGAAACAACTGAAGACAGGGATGGAAATAGAAAAGAAAAAAGCTCAAAGCTGCTTGCAGTCTGGTGACAAGGTACCTTGAAAGATGAATTACTAATTTTTAAACTGTTTTATGTGCTACTATAGTCTTTGGTTGCAACCTGACTGCATGTGGCTTTTTCTTTAGATGTCACTTACCTTAATGCCTCGAATAAGCGCCCAGGCGCTTATTTAATTTTTGAGGCTCCAGGGTGGGCGCCCTTTTCGAGGGAGGCGCTTAATCGAAGGGGCGCTTATTGAAAAAATAGATTTGGAAGTGACTAAAAAAATAAATGTTTTCAATTAAAGCATGCTATTATAATGGAAAGGCAAAAGATGAGTATGAAAACTAAAACAAACTGTGTTGGTCATTCAATTTTTCTTGGTGAATTGCCTTCCAATTATGTTGTCGTCGAAAATTCGAATAAGCGCCCGTTTCTGAAGGATGAAGGATGGGCGCTTATTCGAGGGGTGAAACGTTTGATAATCTCTCGAAGATTATTGATATCTTTTCCTTTGTCTACTTCGAATTTAATCCTTTTCTGGGTTACCAGATATTTTTTGTCTTTTAAAAAATCCTCCCATGTATATAATGGTTAAAGGATGAAAGTTTTTCCAAAAATCGATCGTAAAATTATTTTTCCTTCAGACTGAAGCAAGACTTTGCTTAGCAAGAAAGAAGATTCTAGAGAAAGAGGTAATTCTATGATGTTTATGTATTCTTTCTTGCACCACTGTTTCTATCAAGCCTTTTATTTTGTGCTAGAAGTCGATGCATACAGCCTTGATTGTACCCCATTCCAATTTCAGCCGTCTTTTCTGAAAATGGTTTTATCTGTATTTTCTCTTCATCTCTTGAGAACAACTGTGACAGGGTTACTTTTTTCTATGAAGGTGTTTTTGGAACTTCTTTTGTTTGGGCCAAATTGAGGCTAGATAGTGTACCCTGAACGATAAATTGTCTCATAAAATACGCTTACCATTAACTACTGTTATAAAATTTTTGTACCCACGCCCATCATATACCTTGATATTCACCAACCGTCGAATTATGCTGCTAAGCTTCTTCAAGTATTAAAAGAATCTATAGTCCATTACCTGTTCCAGTCCAAGTGACATTTTTACGAGCAATTGATAAAACTGTCGTTCCTGCTACAAATAAAGCACTGGTCAGATGCTTTAATGGCACTTAGGACGAGACCTGAAGTCATTCACAACCTAACCCGTTTCTTTTTGTCAGCACGCACAAATGCAAGAGGAGCTTATGTTGTATCAATTTGGAGGTTTTGGTTGCTAGGTAAGACGGAGAACCGTGCTAACAAACATGAAAATCGCTAACAGCTCCAAGCTAACTGCTAACAAACAGTGTTTGCACTGCAGAATCTTTCCTGATTTTCTGGTTTAGAAATGAAAACAATTCTACAACATTGTTTGATTTTCAAATGATCTTTCCTGATATTTATGCATTTTATAGAACTGTTTAAGTGCATTTTTTAATTTTTGCGCCGATGAATTAATTCTCAGGATATAAACTGCTGAAAGAATGGATGTATTACATAGGCATTCTCCACGCGATTTTTTTCTTTTAAGCATCTTTCAACTGTTCTTTCAATTGTATTTTATATTTCATATTGTATACGACCAATTATATTTAGGTAAATTGGTACCTTTGTTGAGTTTAAAAAGCCATAACTAAAAACACAAGCACGATCATAATTTCAATCAAATCTTACTGAGGAGGCTGCCGAAAGGAAGCGTTCAGCGAAAATTCGAAGAACAGATTATGATCGTGTATATGTCTGTTTTAATCATTATTTTGAAACTCAATGAAGGTACCAAGTTTCCTTAATATAATTAATCCCTCAGACAAACCCCTCATGAGAACTACCCGTGTCACTTATTGCAAGAATGTGCCATTTTTATTCAAAGGCGTTTGTATGTCAAAGTAATAGGACTAATATTAGATGACGTAAACGATCTGATTTTTCTGTTCCTTATTATTTTTTTTGGGATATCACTACTTCTAGTTGGAATTTCCTGTCAAGGAATATGTCTCGAAATTTACAAAAATGAAGTCATCGCATTTGCAAAACATTTTTTGACCATATAAAACGGCGTGTTTTTTAATGGCGATGTTTTCAGATAAAACGGCGATGTTTCCAGATGTTATTGTGTGCAAAAAAACCCAAGTGTGAAAACCTAATAACTATCGTTGTGAACAGCATTTGATACCATGCTTTTTAAAATGGATCACACAGTGCATGTTTACGACATAGAAAGTAAAATCCTTTCATCGTCAGAAAATTAGATACCCAGTTTTTCTTGAAGAATTTTACTTTTGCCGTGTCGTTAATTTCCATTTTAGCAAGATGCTCCCTTCCCGTGCCCATTCCATTTCATTTTCCCGCACAAACTGTAATCCTTTCGCGGGGAAATGTGTTATTAACTTTGTTTTCCTTCCTTCCCGCTTTAGATTGCATCGTTGGGCAGTTAAAGAATCGCACGAAGTAATCAAATATGGATATGATCACAATGCCGAATATAGCAATAAATAAGCAATCAACATTCGTAGTCATAATGACTTTAGAATATTTTAGCGAGGAATAGTTATAACCAATTTAGCAAGAGTTGCTAATTTCTTCAAGTCAACCAAAACGTTTGTCCTTGACTTTGCAAAAACCCCGCCAGAATCAGTGGCGTGCCCAAGGGGTGGAATATGGGGTCCGGACCCCCCACTTTTCTAAAATATGGTCCTCGAGATTTGTCCAAAAACGATGTAAAACTTATTGGGGGGGGCGGGGGGGGTAGTATACTGTATGCTTGTGTCAATAGCAATTGTAAAATGCTTTGCTATTTACCGTAGCTAACATGAATCAAATAGTGGGGGAAAATTTTTCAAAAAGGGCGTTTCCCCGCATTTGCGACTGTTTGAGGGGCGTGGTCCAAAAAAATTCTAGGGGGCTGCGCCTCGGACCCCCCCCCCCACTGCTGCAGTCCTGGGTACGCCACTGGCCAGAATAGTATGAATCACTAAAGGATGGTTGGAAAGAAGCCAAATAAAGGCAATTGCCGGGGCTGTCTACTGTAGAGCCTTTTGGTTGTAAGCATTCATTTCCCTTTTGCACAAGTTTTCTTTAATCAAAAAGTTTAATATTAGTGTAGTAATTAATTAAATGCATATTATGAGATGTCAAAGCCAGGCTTCGACAGTATCGCTAGATAATATGGGCTGATAGAAGATGACGTCACAGTCAGCAGAATGGATTTCGAGGGGCAGATTCGACTTCCATTGTTCGACTGTTATGAAAGACGATTTACAATTTACCAAGCAACGTTTTTTGGAGATATTTCTGCAAACCAGATTTCCAAATGAAATTTAACCTGTTTGTCAGTTTCCGATTTCAGCATTCTAGTTTCCCCTCGGTATGTCTCTTGATGCAGTTATTTTTCAACTTGCCTAACCTACTCACCTTTTTCGTGGTTTAGATCTCTTCCTACTCTGCACGCTAGTTCTATGCCTCCAAAAGAAACTATATTTTTATCTTTCCCCGAATTTAATTATACAATTGCTGTATAATTTTTTTTTCAATTCTAACTCAGTTTGCAGATTTTGAATCCCATTATTTCACGGAAGTTTATATAATTTCATATGTAACTTTTTTTGTATTAATGACTTCATCGTGTTAAAAGGGTTAGTTTCCCTTCATGTATACCTAATGAATTTTGTGTTTTTAACTGTTTACCTTCGTTACTATTTCTTTTAATATATTCAACAACTAATTCATCTTTTGCGGTTTTTATTCTCCTTTCCCCTTTCAATTGTTTTCCTGTGTCTATTTGTCGATTTTCTATAAGATTTGCAATTTCGTTGCACCATAAATCATTTCTTTGCATTTTATTCATTCTAATGTACCAGCTTATGCATACAGAACTTTCAAGTCCCTACCCTATTGACTGGAAGCCTATGTCTAAATGTTGATTAAATTCTGTCCATTGTTTCCAGGCACCGCGGAGCGTTGAGAAAAGTAGGGGGGGCTAGAACCGTATAAAAAGAGGCTTTTCTGGTAGTTTGATACTTAATACTTGGCATTTTTGCAAAAGTAGGGAGCTAAAGCCCCCCCAGCCCCCTGCTCCGCGGTGCCTGGTTGTTTCTAGTGTTTTATTGTCGTCGTCATCTTCCCTAGTATTTACAAGCCAATTTTGTCAAAAATGACTCTAGATAAACTCCAGGAAAAACTTGCGAAACATGACATTATTTCTTACTTAGATACAGATATAGTGTTTCAGCTTGTTATTGGCAGAAATCAAGAAATGGAGGTTTCTTATAATTTCCTCCCAGCTAATCTAAAAGCTTAAATGTTTGCAACCATATCAAAGAAATTTATTTTTCTATCCACTAAAGGGGGTTGCAAAGTCGCAAGTGATCTTAGTAATTCTGAAAAAATATTTGCTTTTCTTTCTGGCAGTAAAGTTAACATGAGCGAATTTCATAATGGTGCTACCTATAGGTCAGTATTGAGAATTTATTTATTCAGCATGGTCCAGCATCTATCCAGCAGTCTTGGAGTGAACAGAAAATTTTTACAACGTTCACCTTTGGGAATGGCCAGACCACAACTAAAAAAGTTAGGTTAAAAAAATTGTTATCGAAATAAAGAAGTGTAAAGTGGTAACCTAGTTGCTTCGTGGAGAATGGCTCAAGGGGGCTAAGCCCTTGTTAAAATTTAGAGAAATTTTCGGGGGGATGGGTCTCAGCCCTCCCTTCAACAAGCCAGCGTATGTTTGCTTTGGTGAGTGCATTACTTGGCAAGGGAAACTAATCCTTTATTTTGCTACTGGTTTTCCATTAATGAGCAATTTCTGTTAGCCTTTTAGAGTGCGTGAATAGTTTTAATCATTTCATATACACAGCAGAGAATATTTAACTTGAATGCAAGAATAGCGGGTGTGTCTTGTTCGTGGATTCTAGAAATTGCCTACAGCAGAGTCTCCCTTCCTAACTTTTCAGGACGGCATCCCTTCTTAGGTAACCTCATAACCTCTCTTACTTAACGTCAAAGCACGCCATTAGAGCCAAGCACGTTGTTTGTATGGAATGTCCATGAGGTCATTTGGCTATATGTCAGGCAATTTTGGTTAGATTAGACTGCTTTATCAAACGCAAGAATCCACAATATACATGTATTTCACAATATACACAAGTTGATCAAAACTGGCAGACTTAAAAAAATTAGCTTACATGACGTCACCACTTTCCCACTCTATTGCGATCTTACGATTGTGATGGTGCCACACCTAAAAATTTCTTCCGGGGCTAGTTTAACTTTCAGTTTCATGTTTTTGAAATTTAACTTTCTTTATTATCATAGATTAAAAACAAGGCGGGCTCAGCCAAATATCCCTTGGATATAAGGAAATTGGCTTGAAAATTATCTTCCACTGCACCCCAAATTTATGGATGAAGGGGTTAGAACTCAGGGACGCTGGAGAAGAGGGCGCGGGGGTCAACCGCCCTTTTTGCCTTGTGATAAGAGGGGCAAGATTCCCCTTCTCGTTAAGGTGCACTTTAAACCGGTCAATTGATAATCAGAGAGATTTATGTGAAATTCTGATTGAGTGCGTAATTCATGACGACATTTCTCGAAACTTGTAAAATAGATCCTTATTCCAAAAGTTAGCCAATTTTCAAGATACCTATAAAACATCGAAATAAAATGGCACTTAGTAGAAGAAAAAAGGTAAAAGGTGGGATTTATCTTTCAAATGTCCTTTAACTCAAGCTTGCCCCCCTTGCCCCTTGGTCGTTCCGGCGTCCCTGGCATCACTGATGGGATTGGACCCCTAGCCGATTCGAAAGGAGGAAGTTAATCTTCAGCTGTTGTTGTTGCTATCATAAAGTTGGAAAATCACAATATGGCGGAATGGCTGGTCCGTCTCCTAACAAACGCTTAATGAAAGAGCTTAACGATCTTTTGTTAGGAGCACCACCTGGTATCAAAATTGATAAGTATGATATCGAAAAAGACATCAGAAAGTAAGAAAAGTTTTATTTGCTATTTTATTTTGCATACCTTACTAATATGCTAAGAACAAGTTAGGGCGGTTTATTTGTGGACTATCGGCTTAGAAAACATTTACCGTTTTGGCTACGCGTTACTACGATTAGTTTGAGTTTTCCAAGTACGAGCTGCGGGTGAGATGAAAACAACATGCAAGGCTAATGTTTTTCTTTTTGTTTAAATGAAATGAGGTTTTCCTCAGGTCAGGCCCTCTAAGTTCTTTTCTTGAAAAAGTTTTTTGCTTTGGCTAATTTTTCAACAGCTACGTAGAATAGCATTATTAGCTGGATGAAGTTAAATTTCGTGGCAAGGGAATCTTAATTCAGGACATCAATAATGCTCAGGCTCGCCAAAACTTTTTATACCCTTATTTTCTTAAGAGATGGTCCTAGCGAGTCCAAAAGAATTAGAGGAAATCATTAGTTTATAACTCTCTGTTCAGTGGCGTCGCCACGGGGTGGACTGGGGTGGACACGTCGACTCCAGTTTTCCCAGAAGTTGATTTTCTAATTCCTCGATATCCGTTGAAAAATCTTGGGGGGGGGGGGCTGAGGGGGAGTTGGGCTGATCAGATCGATTTCGATTTTCGCGCAAAAAAGCCACCATTACGAAAATGCTGCTTGAGAAAATTGTTTGTCCAAAAATTTCAAAATAGATAAAATACTAAAAAAGGATTTTCAAAGAATCTGAAGGGTGTGGTCGAGAAAGTTTGTTTTTGTCCACCCATGTTTATGTTTCATCATTAAACCGAATATGATAATGATGAAATGAAACCGAATAACTAGCTGACAACCAGGGTGCATTCCATATGTACTTAGGCCCAAAAATCTTTGGCATGCAGTCAGGATTTTTTTTGGCACTCAGCATGCAATCCAATAAAAAGTTGTTGGTGTACATAAAACTTGGTGTAAAACAAGAAGCTACTTGGTGTAAAACTTGGTGTACAATTTACAGTTCTACTAACTGCTTATATTTTTGTTGTACCTAAACAAATGTCCCAGTGGGCCTTTGGCATACAGTTGACATGAAATCCACCCTGGGCTGACAGATAATGATGGCAAATAGCAATTTGTACAAAAATACAAATAACTATGGCACTTCTTTGTGGACACTGTGAATTTTAGACTGAACTGACTAAACTCCAAAGTATACAAAGTCTTATTTTAATTATTAATTTTTGTCTGACTTGTGTGACTATTTGAAACAAATGAAATTGAGAGCCTTATTGAATCTCTTTTTAGATGGATTATAACTCTTGAAGGTGCCCCAGGTTTGTTGTTTCAAAATTTGTGGTTATCCACGATCTGCCAAGATCTTTGTAGAACCTAAATTGACACTACAATATACTATTTATAATCATACATCATGTGGAGCATCTCATTTTCTTAAAATCATGAGGCTTTATTGGCAAATTATCAGCAGGAGATGGCAAATTTCAACCTTGACAAACAATCAGACCAAGAACCTTCCCAGCACAGTTGGTAATCTTATTCATTATGCTCATAGACATACAAAACCTCAGAGCATGCCCCCACCCCACTTTTCAGGAACAGACCTTAAGTGTCTATTTACAGTTCACCATGGTGCCCCTTTTTTGCTTACTTCATTCCCTACTTTGCACATCTATGATTATGCTTGGAAGTTTGATAACCTTTTTAGGCAGTCAAGTCAATATGCCATGCTTTTTTCAGTTTTATGCCTTTTATTTAGTTACAAAACTTTTGTATCAGTTGGTTGCAACTATGTACAGCAGCTTTTTCTTGCCTTTATTTGTCTTTCAAATTTACTTAAAAATTATTAAAATCTTCAAATCTTAAAATCTTAATCTTAAAGAATTTTTATTTTTAGAATATGACCAATTGAGCAATGACTAATTGTTGTTATCAATTGAATGATATGTGTAGCTTTTTGTTTCAGGTACATTGTATGAAGGGGAGGTGTTCAAGCTTCAATTTACTTTTGGAAATAGATATCCATTTGATTCACCTCAAGTATGTTGATTATTTTACATTTTTCCTTGCAGTTAGGTAAATTCTCTAATAACTATGCCAAAATGTTTCTCTCTGTAACAAGCATTTTCCAATTTGATCTTTCCAGAAAATTTTCCATTATTAGACAATTTTTCTCAGTACTTTAGGCACCAGAAATGCTGAGTTTTATGCAAATAGTGTTTTGTAGAAAACGTTCACTCATCAGAATGGGAACTTACACCCCCCTCCCAGAACATTGGGGTGTTTTATCAAGGGGCCAGAGTTGCAAAGTCCTTTCTATTGCTCACTCACTCTGTTTCTTAACTTTTTGACAATAATTAATCACCTCAACTTTTGCCAAATCCTAGCACATATTAAAACAAAATGAGCTGTAAATGACAGCCCCAGTGCTAAGATTCGGTTTCAAGAACTAATTTGTGAAAATTTATTTTTTGGACTTGAAGCTGCCTTTTTAAGATAATCTTTTGAATCATTTAACATAAATCAAGATTTTAGTAACCAAGAATTTTTCCCTTAGAATTTAACTCTTTTATTTTCAGGTTGTGTTTGTGGGCACAAATGTTCCGATCCATCCACATGTTTACAGCAATGGGCACATCTGCTTATCAATACTGACGGAAGATTGGACCCCCGCCATGTCAGTTACATCTGTTTGCTTGAGTATTGTCAGCATGCTCAGCAGCTGCACAGAAAAGGTATGAAAATCCTTTAGCTATCTGTTTTACTGCGTAGGTGATGCTACTCCACTGTTGTAATGTTACTAGAGTATTCTTGCATTCATGTTGCCATGTAAACAAGCAAGGCATTCATCTGAAAAGAAGAGACTTACCTTTCAAATACTTTTTCCTTCAATGTAAAGGAATTGGGCTACATTTACTGCTTCTTATTTGTGACTCTTTGTCTGCTCTTTTCATGTCTACTGTTCAAAATATCCAACACAGAGAAAGAAGGTGACTTCAATGTTGAAACATAAGTTTGCAGTCATGTTTTCAAACAGTTTTTGACTCAGCTATTAACTTTGATACCAATTGATTGTGGAGACACAGACAGCTAATTATTTATTTAATCATAATATTCTTGCCCTGAAAATTCTCATATGCTTTCATAGTACTTTATCAGTCACTGCATATTAAGCCTGAATTACGTTGAAGTATAAACAATTTGCATAATTACCAATAATATTTGCTCATCATGCATACCAATTTCAAAGCTCTGCCTCTTATTGTAGAAACTGCCTCCAGATAATACAATTTATGTGAAAACTGCAAGTAAGAATCCAAAGAATACAAGATGGTGGTTTCATGGTGAGTTTTAAAAATTCTCACCATCTAAGTTAGCAAAGTTATTATACAACCTTTAAGCAAAATGGTTACACTGCTGCAATGCTATCAGGTAACCAGAATTCAAATAGCCACAGCAAGTTACAAAAAATTTCTAAGTTGATTTTTTGGTTGGAAAATCATGGATAATTATATAAGTGATTTGACTTTTCTAAAATTGTTCATTTCCTTTGCTGTTATAAGAGCCTATGCTTTATTTCTTGTTGGTGCTGCAATGGGCCTAATGGCAGGAATCACTTTGTGATATGTTGCAACATTGATTCAATTGTTAAACTGTGACACAAACTTCAACTTGCATTTTCATACCAAACCAATTGTTGTTTAGGAAGCAGGTAATGCACCAAATTGCTACCTAGAACCTTAGACCTGTCCTGTCTTATACACCAAAAGTGTATTCCAGTTATTTTACTCAAATAACAACTTCTTTCAACTTCCTGAAGGTTTAGAGAAAATTTAAACATTGTTTATTAGGTAATGGTTCATTAATCAATCAGTTTGTTTCAATGAATCAGCAATTTTTGTTAAATCACTTCTTTTAACAACAACTTTGGAACTTTTGCTAATTTTGTATCATCACACTTTCAGATGATAAAGTTTGAAGCAACAGATTGGTATTATGTGTTATGGCAATTTGTAATGGAGGTGCTAGCTTGGCACGTTTTTGGACGAAACTAAGTTAATGTAGAAAAAGACAGACAGAAATAGATGAGAGCTTTGGAAATTTTATTTTAGCTATTTTACTCACGTTATTTGTGTAGAATCAACTAAAATATTTTTAGTATAATTAACTATTATTTGACACGTTTCAAACAGAAAGTAATTTCACTAAATGTAATATTGTTTTGATGTCCCTCAATATGAAATATACATCGTTTTCCTCAGACATGTAGAAAACTTGCATGTAGAAAGACACTACCTATATATGTAGTCAGTAGCGGCTTGCAGCAGTACTAGTGGTACCAGTTTAGTACCGTTTTATTTTGAAAGCTTGAAATGCTTTTGTATTTTATGATTTTACTTTCTTCTATGATAATTGAATTAATGTCAAAAAAAGGAAGAGCAGCGAAATACACCATATCCTAAATCTGAATTTCTCATTGAAAGATTAGCATTGACTGTGTGTTAATGTACACCACGGTACTAGACCTCATTCATCCAGTACTGCAGAAGTTTGTCCTATTGTCATCTGTGACTCAACGTGATGTAAAACTGTTTGTCATTCGACAATCCAGCAATGACAAAATCGTTTGCAGTACAAGATTCCTCTTTCTAGTGATAAAATGCTGTGAGACCATTTAACCTCTGCAGCTAGCAATATCACATGACGTCAAACAAACCGAGATATTTTATGAAAACTTCTGACCTGCCATCAAAAGTTTTCCAGAGACCATGCCAATGCATCATCCTTCCTCTAGCTGTTTTGCTCTGCTAAAAATTTTTTGCTTTGCTAGTACTATCTTATTTTGGTGCCAGCCGCCACTGTATGTAGTCGGGTTTGATGTATTATGCTTTGAGTTTTTTACTTTTGTAGCAACTTTTTGCTCGTATAAATCTTGAAGGCCAGGTAAAATGAATTTGTTGTCACTTTGCTGTTTGCTGCTCAAAGATAGGTGACCCATTCTTTGACCACCAACTCTTTGCTCGTATAAATCTTGAAGGCCAGGTGAAGCGAATTTTTTGTCACTTTGCTGTTTGCTGCTCAAAGATAAGTACCAGAAATCTTATTTCGAAGTTTTACTGGTTTCTTTAAAAAAATTGACTTTTTGATACAAAAACCTTTAAACAAATTTGTGACGTCACACAAGGTAGTAGGATCATTGACACAGTCTGATATAAATCATTTTTCAATGTAATACTTCAGAATCCATTCTTCAAATCCTTCAATTTTTAAGACTAAACGTAACGCACAGCTAGAGACGTAAAAGAAGCTGATCAGACTTATGCCTTGTGTGATGGTCATAGCTGAATGAGATTCTTCCGGATTTCAGCTACATGATTACAATCCTCGATTCATTTTCCGTTATAGTAGCGTCGTATTTTCTACCTCAAGAACATCATTCACTTTACCGAACGTAAAATAAAATGCACCAGGCCACTACTGCCAAATTCGACTGGTGCATATCGATTTCTCTGTATTTCCTTCTGTGACGATCTATCTCTATTGTCATCAGGGGCGGATTTAAGCAACAGTGATTTGGGAGGTGTTAGACACCAATTTTGTTTCCACACCCTTCAGGTCACAGATAAATGTTGGAAACGCCCATTTTTAAAATTCGGTTTTTAACTTTAAGGTAGAGACGATAAGAGGCAGTGGTGTGGCCAGGGTTGGAAGATTGAAGGGGCAAAGAGAAGAACATTTTTGCTAACTAGACCTTTAAAAAATTTGGGGAAACATCTCGTTTATAAATGCTTTATACACCGTCTAATAGAGCTTTTTGTGGTTGACCCCATTTCCTTCACAATTCCTCTAATGTTTATATTCTGAATTGTGTAAGGCGAGGAAGCACTACGTGTAAAAACTGATTTTCCAAAGTTGTAAGCAAACCTCTAAAGATAATAAACAGTATTCAAAAGTTTCAAACTAAGTCCTTGGAGCAAAATCTGCAGAATCTCCTTCAAGCCTTTCAGAATCCAGTTTTGCAAGGATTGAAGCGCTTTAGCATTTTAGTTTCTCTTCTATTGGGAATGTCTGTAGAATGTGAAGGACTTTTCTATATAAACGCTAGAACGAGGGGAAATTGTTGAACATTTGGTATAGGTACAGAGGAAGGCCCTCTGCGAGCGAAGCGGGCAAGAAATTTTTGCGACGACGATTAGCTTAAAATACATTTCAGAATATTTCTCACAGTCGTTTGCTTGCAGCCTTTAAAAACATTAGATATCAAACTCGAAAGAGAGTAAAAATGGGAGAGATTATGTTTACAGCTTCAGACACAAGAATGCATGTTTAACTATGATAAATAGGAAACCTTCTTCTTTTGACTAGGTATAGCCAAGATCAGTCGGGATCAGTCTCACAGTTTAAGAATATTTAGTCAGAGAATAAATTCTGATGCTGATAGAAAAGTGACACTCTTTTGTTTTTGCATTCCAATAAAAATTTACAATACAAATTTACTAGTTACACTACCTACAAAATGCTTAACGAAATTACAAGGACGATGCCACTGGGTGCAAAATACTATGACTATTTCGTGGCATCACGAAAAACAAAGACAACTTACATACGAATTACCAAAGGAAGAAAAACAAAGAACACTACATTCTCTCTCCAATTAGCGAATGTCAGGCGAAAATATTAGCGAATAGTAGCAAACAAGATGTTTGCTGCAGTTAAGGTAATTTTGCGTTATCACAGTTCCCACCTCATATATAATTTGAGACAGACTTTCCATGTTATAGTTAACTAAATTTTTGTTGGCTTACTAGGGGGGGGGGAGGGGCGAGATTCTTTATTCAAAGCGACCAGTACAATGTATAAAACGTTTTGTTAGCTCAAGGATGCTTCTATTGAGATGGTTTGGAAAAATCGCCGTATAATAAGATTTGCAACAGAACATCATTTGCAAGATTTGCATACCCATATGGTCGTACAAGAGTGTATATTCCAGCGAGGAGATCAGTTCTTTGAACACCAAAAGAGGGACAGAGCAACAAAAAGTGCTCTGTATTTTCGATTCCATCGTTACTTGGGCACATTGAGTTATTGTATCTCTAAAGTTGTGTTGAAATTTGTGAAAGTTTAACTTGCTGAGACCAACCCTGAGTTGAGTGAGATGAGACAGGCCCTTTGGGTCATGAATCCCAAATACTGATTTTGTAGGGGGGCGGATCTTAGATAGTATCTTTGTCTTGAAAACAGCAACAGAAGGTGAAAATCTAATTTCAGGATCCAGTTTGTTCCACTCGGACAAGCAGAGAGGATAAAAACTAGATTTATATTTTTCAGTCCTTGCTCGTATTTGCCCGATTGTGTCACGTTCGCGAAGTTAATATTGCACCTGTTGAAGTGGTGGCAATGGGTCCCTTGTGTAGTCAGGGGTTAAATTGTTTATGACTTTATAAATCAACGTGAGACTTCTACTCCATCTGTGGAGGTTTAGAAATTCCCACCCAAGGTCAAGGTACAGCTTTTCTCGGAACGTTCCCTTCCAGGCTCCCGTTACAGCTAAGGCAGCGGGGTATTGGACAGACTCTAGCTTCTCCATTAAATTTGTTAAGGTGGTACCGCCGGTAAATCCCACATACTTTTGGTGGAATGTGGTATATGACATCGCCATAATCTAAGTTGGATCGAACATAGAGCTTGTATAGTTCATTTAGAGTATGCCTAGGCAGATATCTGGAGAGGAATCTCAACATACCAATACATTTCCTTGTCTTTGCGCGATCGCAGCCTTTTTATGAGCAGAGAAAGACAAAGTCGCGTCCAAGGTAATTCCAAGATGTTTATGTTCATCAACTTTCATAACGGACCAGGGCCGCGGAAAGGATTTATGGGCCCCGGGTCAGGACAAAAAATAAATAATAAGGCAGACGCTTCTAGGAGGTATGGGGAATGCTCCCCAGAAATCTTTGAAAATTATGGTTGCTTAAACTGCTTAAACATTTGGTTGATAAACTTGCCATGGTGGCTAAACTGCGCCGGTGGCAATGGTGTAGATAGAGGGGGTCAGAGGGAGCTAAACTGCTATTTTGTCGGAAAACCTCTGCTCTTTTCAAAAATTTAACATGGTTGTCTATGTTTATCTAAATGCTATGTTTTGATGGAAAAAATTGAATCTAAATAACATGAGATAATTCAATATATCAAAATATCTTTTTTTTCCGATGTCATTATGTTATGTTGAAATTTATGAGAAAAATATAGAAGCTTGTTAGATTTTTGTCGGAAAATCCATGGTTCTCACCCCTCCTGTGAATTAGAAAGAAATAGAGAGTAAAGCCCCGGCAAAACGACTGGACATTTTCACTGAACATGCACTGGACAAATGTCCAGCGTAAATGTTGCGTCGTTTTGCCACCTTGTCCAGTCTTGTTCAGCGATGTTGAGTGTTGTTCAGTCGATTTTGAAGGAAGTAAAAAATGTTCAGTGGACAGGATTAAAATTCTTTTGTTCGTAGATGTTGTAGAGAAATGTTCAGTCGTTTTGCCACTCTACTGAACATTGTCCAGTTCGCGCACGCGCAATGAATGTAATGGATAGGATTTAGCGCGAACTTATTTCCATTATTCAAATCTTTAACAAACTTTCCTAGTCAACACCGCGAATAAAATGGAAACAACATGAAAATTCAATTCGACCGATACCAGAAAAAAGCATTTCATTAGTAACGACGAGTCTTCCGATCAGATTAGCTTTAGTTCCGATAAGGAAAGCGATGTCAGAGAGCAGGAGTACGGTGATTTTGATAAACCTAGCTGTCCTAGCCACTTGTCAATAATACACTCTAATTCATACGATAACACGGTTAGGGCTATGAAAAGTGTATTTTCAAAGGTAAAGAGATGCCTTGTTGCCTGTTTTTCAACCCGCATTCTTCAACAGAGAAAAAGTTCACTGGACAATGTTCAGTCGTTTTGCCACCACCAATATTTTCTTGATGTCCATACTCTAAACAAGTGAGCAATGTCCAGTGTGTGACCAGCGCAAATGTCCAGTCGTTTTGTCGGGGCTTTATGTATCGCATTGAAAAAGGGATGTTACAGTATAATATGTCGCCAAAAAAGAAATACCGTCAATAGAAAATATAACAAAATGTCAAATGTCCAGTCGTTTTGCCGGGGCTTTAACAGGTACAGAATGATACGTTAAAATAACTGAGAATAAAAAACAAATGGGTTAGGTACAAGATTTAGGGATATTTAATGGAAGAGATATAATCTATCACAAGTACATTTAATACCTGAGGCAACTGTTTATTCTGTTTCCTTCCATATCGCACTGTTTCATTCAACCTTGCACTTCTTAAATACAATCGAAATACAATGTACGCATCAAATATCATACTTACCATACCTGATCCGCTGTTTGATATAATTTGAGCATAACTGATATCTTAGCACCATAATGCATGAAAATGAAATTTCCTTAGAAATTCTTAAAGTTTAGAAAATGGAAAACGTTCAATTCGTTAACTAAATTGGACCACAACCGACACACTGTTGCACATAGATGCGAATGCCATAGTGTAAATCTGTATGACATACATATTGCCCTGTATGTTGCCCTGTAATCACATTTTTTGGTAACATTCAGAAGCTTTTGAATCTCTTTAGCCCTAGCCAACAAAGATGAGAAATTCTTAACGAAATTATATTTAATACTGAGGCAGGCAGCACTGAGGCAGGCAGCAACTTCATAGACCTTTGTCATTATTGTCTCTTATATTATGCTATGTTGATGTTGATGGAGCGGCTGGATTATTATTTAGAATTTTTTTCAAATGAGTTATTATTTATGGGCCCCTAAAGCCAAGGGCCCCCGGGTCAGCGACCCCCCTGACCCCTCCTCTCCTCAGCACTGTGACGGACATGTTATTAAATAGTATTACTGTTATTAAATAGTTGTTATTAAATAAGTGACACTCTCATTGGCTCAGACGCAGGTTTGAAAGTGGGGGGGGGGGTAGGGGGCAAGGGAGATTTTAACAATCACAATTAACGACTTTTAAAAACTCTATTGTTTTGCAAAAAAGTGGGGGGAAGGGCTTTCGTCGGAGGCCCTGACTCTGAGAGACAATAATTCAAAAAATTTCGTTTTTGTGAGAAAGTTTTTGCAAATTTACAAAGGAATCTCTAGAAATTTTCGACCGAAACGTCTCACGTAAGCCCCCTACAGATATAGAAACCCTGCACATAAACGTCATGTCCTCCTTTGGTCATTTATCGCGCGTTCACGTTCAAATGAGTCCACTTCACCATAGTCCCAAATCCTACGCCGACGCGGGTGTCCCGCGGGTAAACTGGAAGAAGATACCTGGCTTGACACATTCGCTATGTTGTTCCCCTGTTTTAAAATGGTGGCAGATTCAGAAGCTTAATGCTGAAGGATAGTTGCAAATAGCCATGTAGCATTATTGTTTTGAAGGAACAAACAAAAGATCATCATGCTAAACGCAGAGGTAGAAACTCACATTAAGCAAAACTGCCAATGGACGAAGCTACCGCAAAGCATCAAGCAGGTTCGTGTGAGATTTCGTGCGAGCTTTTTTAGGCCTTGGTTGGTCGATATCTGATTGTAAAGAAAAGACTTACTAAATTCTGGGTGCATTCAGTACCCTTTCAACCGATCTTGTATGTTGCTTAATTATGGTTTTCATCATTATTTTATTTCCCAATCCGAATGCTCAAGACTCTGTTTTGACTGATCAAAAATCGTTGATCAAAGTTTGTATGAAATTTCGATAATGTCAACGCACTGAAACACAAACAACCCTTGGCAATGGAACTTCTCAGCAACAAAATGACTTTTATTTTTCATGAACTTCGAGTTGAAATATCCACAATAGGCAATTTATTTAGTGATTATTGGCTTTTGGCCTTTTACAACAAGGAAAAATTGGCAAAAATTAATTGAATCCTCTTTAAAAAACAAGTTAATTAAAAAACAAATTAAAAAACAAGGAAAAATTAATTAGATCCTCTTTTTTTGTGGTTATTTTAGCTACAAACACTTCGTATATTTGTATGTATGTACGAATGTATAATTTTGCCATCAAATAAATTACAATTTAAAATTAGGAAAAAAAGAGGATCTAATTACAGATATATGAAATTTGCAAATAAAAGTTTAAAACATAGACTAAAAAAGTTATTTTAGGAAACTTTTTGCATTTGCAAAAAGAATTTAGCATTAAGCCCCCATTGGCTGTGACATGCCTCAACAGCAATAGGCAATCGAAATATATCTGCATTTTTAAGCATACTGACCAGGCTGCTGTGTTAAGTAAGCACCCACCTTCGAAAAAGCCCCAACGTCAAATTATTCTTGCAAAATAAGCCCTCGTGGCTTGTTAAAGGACTTAGGATAGTTGCAACTGAAACACGAGAGAGCTCAAGATTTGTATACCTAAATTTTTATATCTTGTACCAATTGTTTTCAATTTATATTCCTTTTTTATTTCTACTTCAGACACTGGGAAACAACCCAAAGCACTATGACAAATGTGTTATAGAATACAGTGTGAAGAATCAGCTGAGGTACAAAGGAAATTTAGGTATGTAGTGCTTTTGCTGATTAGTATCCAAGGTTTCTCCAGTTGTAATGCAACACAAAAATCATCAACTTTGTGTTTGTGTTCATCAATCTTATTGCAGATCAAAGTGGATGATGATTAATTTGCAGCACTGTTACATATTTGTATAGATACTTTAAAAGAACAGAGTCAATTGAAAGCAAATCAAAATGAAAAACTGTAGTGATGAGGGCTAAAGTTGTAGAGAAAGAGCAAACATTTTAAATACCTGAAATCTAACTCCAATAACCATGTTTTATTACAATAAAACAGCTTTTGTATGTATTATCTTTTTCTGTTTTTCCCTTTTTCTTAGAACTCGTGTTAGTGTTTTAAGTTAATAAAAACAAAAAAATTGTATTCATCTAATTATTGCTGAATGTGAGCTAAGCAATGACAACGGGCACCTAGCCAGAAAGCTCATCTGAGTTCTTTCCAGGTATACTAAGCTACAAACTTAACATTGAATTCAGGGCCTATTTTAGTGTGGTTTTTCCCACATTTTGTGGTCTTGGAAATCCTAAATGTGGTCTTGGAAATTCAAAATTGTGGAATGGGGTTTTTCATGTTAGCTATGATGAGTATATGGTAATTCAAACAGCCCTTGCAAGGATCGTAGCAGCTAAGCCACATTCTGCAGACGTTGAACGTTTGATCAGCACATACAACAAAATAAAAACAAATGACCCTGCCTCCCTGTCTCTGCAAACGATGTTAAGTTATCTGTATGTGTCTCAAAACATGCCAAGCAAATCATAATTTGACCCTAGAATTCAGCTTCTTTGTTTTGGATAAACAAAAAGCAACAACGGGAACATTCTGTATCGAAAGCAAAGGTGCAAGAATGGTTCCTTAAAGTATTTCCGGAAGCAGATGATGCCTACAAAGAGAGAAAGATCAGAAAGAATAAAAAAGGCAAACCTGATGTTGATTTCTGAAACCTGAAATAATTGAAACTGATCAGCTTACTCTAAGACCCCCGATAAATGGACTCCCCCCATTATTATTTTTTCAAAAATCTGATTCCCTGCTCTTATTAGAGCCCCCCGCTTTTCAAATTTTTTGGATCAGCCTGTCCTTCAATATTAAGATAAATATCAATTATAGAGCTTCTAGAAATGTTACTGTTACTGTTGGAGTCCATAAAGAATAGGCTATAATAGAAACATATTTGTAATCATGTTATGTTGAAGATTTTTGTTTTACACGAACAAAGAAAAACGCTTTCTACCGCAACGGTCAATATTTTGAAATTCCATGCTTCATATACAGCCTTTTTTTCTTAAAGTGTGGTCTTGAAAAATTTCCATAAAATAGGCCCTGATTGAATTGGTTGTAAGTAATATTATAAGTTTTTAGTTTAAGTTTTGCCTATTTTTAGCTGCCATAGATATCTTAGATAGATAGCTTAAATTTTGATTGGATGAAATGAAACGAAATGAACTTTTTAGGCAGCCTTTTTAGAGCAACACAGTAGTATAAACTTGCAACCTTTTTAGAAATAGTATCAAAATTAAATAGAACATTGGGAGCAAATGTTGTATATGACTGACCATCTTTTGTCAAATGGATACTTATGACAAATTTAGTTAAAACAGTTCTTGTTAACAGGCAGGGATAGAGTTAAAAATGTTATTTCAGTTTTGTAAAAGTTGGATTAATTTATTGTAGGTATTTATTGATTTACCTATATTGAGCTATAGGTACACCAGATTATGTAAGAACAATCCCCAAAATATCATGTGCACTTTACTCCATATTAGTTCGCCATGTTAAAAGAGATGAAAGAAAATACTATGAAGAATTGGTTACATACAGCCGTCAACATCTTATGGTATGAATGAACTTTTAAGTTTAATTTTTCAGTTTTAAATGAAACTATACAAGTACCCAATGCACAGAGACAGAAAGTGGATTCTTACATTCAAATGTGTCCCTATGTTTTGGAAGTATGTCATAATAACACCAAATTTTTTATTTAAATACATTACTGTTTTAAATAATTATTTTTAGAAGGGGGAAAATGAATTTTATCCGAACAAATGTAGTTAAAAATTCTGAACAGTTAGTCACTGGTTGTGCTTACTGCTATTGTGAACTGCTTTTTTCCAGCTTTACCCATACCACATATCAGATGTTGTTGTGGAAGGTCTGAGAATCACACCATTTGCATATTACTGTGACATGATGTTGAACATCATATCCCAAGAGAAAAGTTATGATTCACTTCCAAATTTCACTGCTGCTGATTGTGAGTCACTTATAGCTTTTTCATTAACACTTTTTCAAAATTTATTTTACTTATTTTTTAACATATAACTTATTTTTTTCTAATTAACTAAATACATCTTGGATTTCATATGTTGCCTCATAGAGGCTACACCAGTAAGCAAACAAAACTGTGCCATGTTTTCTTAATTTGCCACTTTGCTCACAAGCACTTACCAATATTACCTTTTTCTGATCAAGATATCGAAATAGATATTGAACTTCTCTTTTGTCTCCATTTTTGTCTTAGGATATTATGAATATTTTCTTTCTATCAACATTATGTTTATTTTTATCTTATAGCGTGTTTAGGTTTTGTGTTTTCAAAGACCCATTTTTGAAGTCAGTAGCCTGTTTGTGTATAAAGTCAAGCATTTAGTTTTATAATGCTGAATTCTTAAAAAAATCAATTGAATGCAAATTTGGTTTTTTTTCCAAGATAAGATCTGATACTGTTTCTCTGATATAATATTGAATATGCGTTTTCTATTTTAGATATGATTTGATACTTTTTCTTTGTTATATATCCTAGGCCTGAGACTTCTTGGTATTGGAAGAAACCAGTACATTGAAATAATTAACCAATGCAAGTCATCTAAGGTTTGTAAATTCATTAATTTTATTAAAGAAATTGATACATTTTTGAGACAATTTTAATCACTCATTTATATTAGCCTTCTTTAATTAACTTTTTCATTCTGTTATACATTGCAATATCATGTACCTTTAGTCTGCCTGCTAATATTGAAGTGACAGGCTATTTGGAAGCCCTAAACCAGCAACTATTACCTCAAAATGAAGTCAACCATCTAACACCAATTGAAAGGGAAGTATATACCACTGTGCAGTGGCGGACACTGGGGGGGTGAGGTGGGCGGTTGATGGGCTGTGAGGGGGGTAAAGGGGGTGGGTGAGGGGTGTCGACCCCCAATACTTTAGAGGACACTGATCTTTTGTTCTGAAACAATGGGAAATGTGACATCATTTTATTAAAACAATAGGCTTGCCCCCCCCAATATTTGTCCAAGTGTCCGCCCCTGCCACTGTGTTAAAATTGGCATACCGAACCCCATTTTCTTTCAAAGGGTTTAGGCTGGTATCATGCATTCACTTTGCCATTATGTATGACTAAGCTTCACGTTCCCTTTTCTAGAGATTTTTTCGACGCAAACCTGCTAGGGAGCTATTGCCAACAAAGCCAGTCACTCAAAAAGTCATACAGCCCTGGTGGAAAGTTTGTATTGGCTTTATAACAGAAGATGACATCAAGGTTTGTATATTGTTAAGGATAACTTAAATTTAAGTAATACGTTTTTATTAATCTGTTATATGAGATTGACAACACAGAGAACAATACTCTTTATGTAAAATTCCCAATCTTTTGTATGCAGTAACAAACGGAACCCTTCAATTCCCACTATGTTTTCCATTTTTAAAATATCTTACATCTAATTTATGTTCCACCTCATATTAAAGTGTTAATCGAGCTTTGTTAATTTCTCCAGATGTGCACAGCTATAGAACACAGCGTTGTTGATAAATTAATCGATGAAGGACCAGGGATTTGTGGCAAAATTAACAAGGAAGTTATATCAGGTTAGTGCAATTGTCATTATTTCGTATTCATCTTGATCAACCACGGCATCACTAAATAAAACTGCATTTTACATTATTTTTTATAAACAATTAAAATAACAAACTAATTCTATTTATCTCAGTTCAAGCAAATTACATGTTTTTCAATGGTTGCCACTTTTGGTCAAAATTTCTATTTTCCTCAAATTATTTACAATACAATTTCACAAGAGAATCTTTTATACAGGTCTTTATAACAAAGGACTCATTTATTTCAACATTTTTGTCGAAGACGATGACACAATTGTTGGTAAGTATCGCGTTCGTCAAATTGCTTCAAATCTCAATAAAATGCTGCCATAAATTTTTCTTCTCACTCTGCTTCACTAACTCTGCTTGAGTGTTGTTGTAAGTATTTTCAATATTAAAAATAATGCGCTTGTTTGCTCCTGATTCTGACAAATACGGATTTCCTTCCCCACTGCCGTTCTCAGTTTTTGGCAAACATATTTCCCCACCCCTTTTTAGCCCCATCCCCCAACAATTTGATACTACATTGAATTTTATGTAATGCTAGTTTAAAGGTTTAAGGAGAATATTCTATTTCGTTTTTCAATTAAAATAGTGATGAACGTCTGTTGTAAACGCTTTGCACGTGTGCAGGGGCAATGTTGGAGGGCGTGAAATCAGTGCTTTAGCTGTTACTTTTGCCTCAGATAAAATGCTGTTTCTGTTAAGACATTCGTTGTGTAATTCCATAGGCGGTAGCTCTTTATGGCAAAGTAATCATATTTGCTTTTTATATGAAAAAAGCAAGAGGTACCTATCCAGTCATACAAGTTTAAGTTAATTCAAAGGCGTTTAAATAGTACTAAGTTAGTCTAAATTTACCAAAGTAAGCTATAAAAGTTGTAATTTTGTACAGTAAAACCTGAATAAAAAGGTAATAACATAACATTAACTCACCGTTTTAATTCCATAGCTTTAGTCAAGTGGAAGGTAGCATTCTAACTTTTACCTATAAATCCCTTTGCCATGTCCTTTAATATGTTTATCAACCATTCAACCATGCTGGGTTCTCTATCCTCCCTGTGTTGAATTTCGTCTTCAGCGCTACAAATTTTTGTAAATTTCTCCGTTAACCTTTGCCATTCAACCTTTGCCATTCAACCTTTGCCATTCAACCTTCTCTTTCGACGCTCTCTCTTTGAATGCACATGTTTCTATTTCGAGCTAATCTCAGTTCAATGACTACATATGCACTTGTTGCTTAGCATTGCAATATGCACACTTTTGATGATGATGACACATAGCAAGAAACCCATTTGGGAATACGATGGTAATACAATGCAAGTTGAGTCTGCCTCTTGGGTTTAGTTATTGTTAACAAATGACAGCAAGTTAATCCCTATGGAACATCCCTGTGAAAGATCCCAAGTCACTGCCTGTTTTATCCATTGCTGTGGAAATTCTCATGCTTTTACAAAGGTCGGAGGATTTCTTCCAACGACCCCATTATAGGCCTACAAGCATCTCACTGTGGCTTTTTCTTCCACACAGTTCCACCCTTGGAGAACTTCGTGATGAACCGTGTGCTTGGTGACTATATGGAAACAATGCTATACAAAATTTTTGTATCTATTGACGAGCAAACGAAAATATCAGAGGTATGTTCCTTAGCTGATTGTGGCTAGATACCGCCAGGTTTGATGCGAACTATTGTTAAACTACTTACTACTAAATGAAGTTGAGAGATGTGTTGAAGAATCCTTCAAATATCTTTGTACTAATTTAGGACGCCTTCTTTTTGCCGCTTTTTTTAAGGTACATTGAAACCTCCTTTACATCCAATCAACGAACACGTCGAAACAACTGACAAATATTTTCTTCTCTGAAGTAAAAGCAATACATTTGATCAAGGTTTGATCGTTTACACAGACATCCCCTACAACGGACACTTCCCCACAATGGATGCCTCTCTACAATAGACGCCCCTCTTCAAGGGACGCCCCCTAACATGTACACCTTACTACAATAGACATCTCCCTACAAGGGACACCTCCATACAAAGGACGCCCCCTATCATGCACACCCCCCTACAACAGACATCTCCTCACAACGGACACACCCATACGAAGGACGCCCCCTACCATGTACACCTCCCCACATTGGACATTTCTCTGGTCTCACAAATGTCTATCATATGTATGTTTCACTGCACAGCCTAGCCAGCATTAGTTTAAGTGTCCCCAATCACATTTTGCCCATTTCTGTTACATAAACATACATACAACTCATGCCAATTGTCTTCTTTTTAAGCTCGCGCAAGTTCTAGAAATTGATATTAATCTGGTCAAGGTAAGAATATTTTCTTACATTTTTTCTCTAGATTTGTTTTTTCTCCTGTATAAATCAGTTTCGCGATAGAAGTTTAACCTCCTTAAGCTCCTCCAAAGTTTCATTTTATTTTCACAGCAAGCTGTTGCTGTATTCTGTCGTCTTGGCCTCGCACGAAAAAAGAATGTCGACCTCGATGCCAGTAAATTGGATCCTTCTTGGAATGACATCACCCAACCCGTTCCCAGAAGGTATTCACCTATTAATTGTCTAGTTATTCCCTGGAAATGCCTCCTTTACTTTGACAGCAAAACTTATAAAACCTATTTTTTATATTTCGTTGTCATATGTCTACGCTATTCAGCTACACAATTTCATTAGTAAAAAGTATAAGTAGCCTAGCGCCAATAGCAAAGTACGAATCCAACTATGGCCTAAATATTATTATCGCTTTGTATTTGTCCTGTTACGGTGACAACCTTTTTATTGGGTATTGCGTTACCTGACACCCCAGTTTTCTAGAACTATTTTCAGTATTGCTTTGGCAGGCATAATTTTTCTAATTCTCTCCTAATTGTGTATTTTGACTTTCGATTCTCAACCCTTGAAAAAATCTATCGATTCTAAAAATTTTAAAAAAAACCTACCTTACAGCTTTCACACAAACTTCCATTATTTGATCTTTAACATCAGTCTCCCAATTTTTTTGTATTCATTGTATAATTTTCCTCAGCTTTGGAGGAAGCCAAGCGGACCTTCTCATTGACGTTGTTTCCAAAAACTCGGATCGCTCTGGTACCCAGACACCAATATCAGCTTCATCTTCCACAACAGATATGACTTCGGACAATGAAATATCCACTGTTTTGTCTCCAGGTCAGGATAAACTTTGTTTACTGTAATGGGCTTTCTGCAAAGGCAGTTTTAATATCGGTAATTCTTGAAACCGATTGAAATGAAGCAACTTTAGAATGCGAATTAGAATATATCGCTTTAGAGTTTAAAGGAGGAGCGGACACTTGGTCAACTATTAGGGGGAGAGGGTCAAGCCTATTGTTTTGACAAGATGATGTCACATTTCCCATTTCTTAAGAACAAAAGACCATTGTCCTCCAAAATATTGGGGGCCGTGGCCTTGCCCCCAGGTGTCAGCTACTGTTTGAAAGTAAAATAATTACGTTTTTCTTTCCTAATTTGCCTGCGATTTCTTGTTAAGTATTGTTTTCCTTAACTTTTTCTCGTTATTTGTCCTTCATCGTCTTCTTCTGCATTTTCCGGCATTTCTTTATTGCAATCCAAAATCGTCCTGCTCTATACACACGAATACTGTATAACAGACCAATAAGTCAATGAAGCAGAGATAAATAACTACGTACGCTGCTTCTCGTAACCCACCTCTCGCCCAAGTTCAACCCTGTTTTGTATGGTGACACCACCTTTCTGTTTTCAGTTAAAAGCAGTCTATTCCCTCCGTGATTGGCTAATTCTTGCTTGAAAGTCTCGCCTTAAAAGAGGCTCTTCTTCAGCCTTTTTAGCATCCGACATTAGATATTGTGGGTGAACACCACAGCAAATGCCTAATCTTTATATCATTTAAAATTGACTTAGACATTTGACACGAAAACAAAATTCGCGGCGACTTTTCAGGAAGAGTACACTATGTTGGTTCTTCATTCTGATTGGTTATTTATGCAATAAACCAATGATGCATGATTATCCTGGCCATGAAAAGAGATTCCAAGAACAATGGGGGCAGACTACCTAAAGGACTTTCGGTTGGATGTTTTGCCAATTTTGACGTTAATTTCTTACTCTGGGGAAAACATCAACAAAAGAACTCCATCGATTGAAATCAAATAGCTCTTTCAGAAGACATTGCCACACCCCTCATCAGATCATGTCTTTTTGAGGCTACATACCCTCACAGGAAGCAACGTTGGATCGTTGGTGCATCGGCATAAGTTGCTTCACCTAACCCATGCAAAAACCTAACCGTTGATATAGCCTAATAGATTCAAGTACAAGCAGCTTAATGTTATGGGCAGGGAATGGACAAGAAAAGTTCACTTTCCCTACCAGGAAGCCGATGCACCAGTCCTATCTTAGATTCCTAAGATATGAGAGGGGAAGAGAAAAAACGACTGAATTAAAAGCTGAGTCTTTCCGAAACAAAAAGAACAACAGGAACTGAAAAGAATCCTGTGACCTAAATAGGTCCTTACCCCCTAAGAGAACAGTAGAACTAACAATCAACGATTTGAAGAAACACACTATGCTTGATATCAAAAGAGGAGGGAGGGACGTGAGAAGAGAACAGAGTGGAAACAGCATATCAAACAGACATGGTAAGCCCGACTTAAAGCAATTAAATACACCCATCTGATTCAAGGGACCCACACATTCGTGCTAAAGCCCAAACTACAGAACTCCTTCTTCTCTGCTATTTCCAATGGCATGAAAGAAGCACATTAGGACTTAAATACCAAATTGAAGCATGACAATTGACACCCAAATGAGAATAATACAAATAAGCTAAAACAAGAAGTGAAATCAAATTCTACAACTTTCCACGTGAAAATTACTTCTGATAAAATTTCATTTGATCAGCTTTTTTTTCGTTATTTTAGATTCTTCAACACCTGGGAAAAGAATCGCGTTTTTATTCGACTCAACTCTTACTGCGTTTCTCATGATGGGAAACCTATCGCAGGTAATTCCACTCTATGTTAATTTATATTGTAACTTCCATAGCAAGTTCTCAAGGCTTCATTCTATAGTTGCTGTCCAGTATGTCTTGCTTAGTTTTCATTCTTTTCCCTGTTGTGGCCTCCAAACATGAGTGTAGTAGAGTGTAGTAACTTCTTGTTCGCTTATTTGAACTTTGATTAAGTCCACTTTACAGTTTGCATCTGTTCATGACTAAGAAGTTCCTTGAAATGATATTTGTTTTCAAAGGCGCTGTGTTAATGCTCATATGCAGTTAATTATTGCAACAAAGTCAGATAACCCTTCTTATGCATAAGCCCGATTTCCCAGACAGCAAACCTTGATAGGCCATTAGTTTGGTTATTTGTCATACATGCAACGGAGTTTGTTGACTACAATGAGTTGATTACAAAGTTCTGGGTACATTCTATGGTGAGTATGACGTGCAGCCAATGATGTTCCTTATCTGTAGTCTCTCTTGATTTTTCTAGTGTATCCAGGATGTTTTCTGCTAATAATTGTGTACTGCTTTTCAGGGTCTTAAGAGACACTCAGTTACAATGTTCGAAGTTGGCAAACTAACTGACGAGTCAATGGACAGCCTACTACAAGAGCTTGAAAAGGTAAGTCATTGAGAAGCGCTGGTGTACACAGAAAATTAAGATAGGAATCAGATTTTATAATTTTGAGTTATTGCATATTGTACACAGATCTTTTGCTTAATGGGTTCCTTTAGATTGCTACCTCAAGGTTACGACGGGTGTTACCTTTCTAGAAATATATATTCGCATAGTAAAATATGAAAATAAAAAATAAAACTGCAAGAAACCCCCATATGGCAGAAATTTGTTACTTTGTGATACTAGGAGTGAGATTTCTGTTGTCTATCACGAACATGAGGCTGTAGCAACTGGAAAGATTTTGGGGGTTTCCTTTATTTGTAGATCTTCGCAGTGAGTGGTTATTGTATCGTTTGTGATTAATATACTCTACTCTAAGTATGTCTTCTGTCTATTAAACTCGAACTCAAACTGTGCATTTAGGTTGGACAAATTTATAGTGAAGGCAGCTTTTCATATTTCGGTTGAATCTGACTTGTGTTTACATCAAGTGTAGTATACTGATTTAAATCTAAATCCCAAATTTAAAACGCGGTATTCATTGTATTTTATAAATCACTAATCTTATTTTCAATTTTCTTTGTTTTCAACGCTGTTTCGTCTTGCTCATATTTTTTTTCAAGTCTATGAAACAATACGTTTCGATACAATACGTGCAATAATGATACAATTCGAATCCAATATGATGAAATATAATACACTACGATACAATACGATACAATACGATATAATACGATACAATACGATGCAATACGATACAATACGATACAATACGATACAATACGATACAATACGATACAATACGATATAATACGACACAATACGATACAATACGATACAATACGATATAATACGATACAATACGATGCAATACGATACAATACGATACAATACGATACAATACGATACAATACGATACAATACGATATAATACGACACAATACGATACAATACGATACAATACGATACAATACGATGCAATACGATGCAATACGATACAATACGATACAATACGATACAATACGATGCAATACGATACAATACGATACAATACGATACAATACGATATATTACGATACAATACGATGCAATACGATGCAATACGATGCAATACGATACAATACGATACAATACGATACAATACGATGCAATACGATACAATACGATACAATACGATACAATACGATATATTACGATACAATACGATGCAATACGATATAATACGATAACAATACGATGCAATACGATACAATACGATACAATACGATACAATACGATGCAATACGATACAATACGATACAATACGATACAATACGATATATTACGATACAATACGATGCAATACGATATAATACGATAACAATACGATGCAATACGATACAATACGATACAATACGATACAATACAATACAATACAATACAATACGGTACAATACGGTATGATAAGATGCAATATAACACAATACAAATCAAGACAATATAACACAATGCGATATGTTACGATATAATGTCAATGTTAGTTTACACGATGCCCTATCATCTAGAATAAAATAAATAGTGTATAAGGTTTGATTAGATGTCGTTAAGAAGTTCTAAAAAGAGCTTCCTTGTGTAGGATTTCTACCCTCAGCTTCAATGTCTTGTAAACTTCTTTTTTAATGCATTTGACGTGATATGCGAATTCCTTAATTCCTCAGGTTGAGAACGTGGCTGAAGGTGAAGCAAGGCGATATTTTGATCACGCTGTTGTTTTAAAAAGCACGATCCAGTTTCTACGAAATAACAAGGAACTCGGATGCGAAGAGGAAAATGGAAACATGTTAGCTCTGGGTAAGATCACTTTGGATTAGCTTGTTCAGTGAATGATTTTTATCTCAATTTAGATTGTTTAATTGCTTACCTTATTGCATATGAATCTGTGAAATTGTAATTTGGCATCCCGATTTAGATTATCTTATCTTACTCATGGGTTGCTTAGGTTGCTTGGATGGAATTAGATAGACCCAGATTAAACGTTCTAATCTAGATTGGGATTGAAATCAAAAGTAGAATTTGCATGCGTTTGTCAATTAGGCGATAAGAATAAAGGATAGAAAAGCTATTTTGAATCTGGAAGATTTCAACGTGTCAGGTAGCGGTGTTATTTGATTGCCATCATATGCTTATTGTCAGTAGTGGATTGTATGTGCTGTGTTGTACAGTGAAGTATCAAGCCGAATAGTCTACTGTCGTTTAGGCATGGCTCATCAAATTCACAATTAGAAGCAAAGAACAATGACTTTATAAGCGCATCGATGATTGTGTGATTGTATCTCATTTTTTAGATTAATTCAACTGTTTTGTAGAACGATTTTCATATTTTTTTCAAATTATGCTTCTTAAAGTTGTTGTTTCATCTTTATGTCATCTTTTCTTTACCAATTTGTAGTTATGCTATATCGATGAATCCGTCCTTACGTGTGGCAGCGATTCTGTATCGTCTCTTTTGTCGTAGATTTGCTGCGCTGTGAAAGCATGAACAGCCTCGAACCCGCTGCTTGTGCGAGGATACTGAACAAGCGATACAGCTTGCTTATCTCCATGGCGCCGCTTAGCAACGAAATCCGGCCACTAGCTAGTTGCTCTCCTCCGCATTTAGGCCCAGCAATCCCAGAGGTAGTTATTTGTATCTTAATTGGCACAGAAAAGAAACACATAATTGACATAGTGGCAAAACTTGGAATCAACGTATCCATTTTCTTGGAAAATATATTTTCTGGCGAAGCAGAGTTTGTCTGTCTCAAAAAAATGATTCAAATTTGTGAATTATCAAATTTTGCTGTCAGTATCCTACCCTCCGGATCTTTTCGAGATTTTCATTGATGATCGGTAGTCACAATGTAGTAACATCTAGTACAAAAGTCATTTATACTCGTTTAAACATACATCTTTGGGATGCTCCTGTATCTTCCTGTTTCTGTTCTAGGTGGAATAAAACTTGTAAATGTAAAAGCCAGAATTCTTCATATATTTAGAGTTTTATGCTATTGCTGTGCATCATTCGATTTAGCTTCCTTTACCCTTAAACACTGCTCATCTCATAAATCAATTTTTCTTTCAGATTAATTCAGTCTGGTTCAAATTGTTTCTTTATTCCAAAATAAAAAATGGACCACCTTCTATGCTTTTGGTAAAAGGAACTCGATTAAAAAAGCTACCGAAAATTTTTCGGGTGCGTAAATTTCTTTGTTGTGAAATCCTTTCTCTGTTTTCGATATTTTTGCTAAATTTATGGATTTCTTTTTAGTGATTTACAGTATCTAGAATGTTTACATAAATATTCTCTACTTTTTCTTTGTTATTTAGGTTGTTTGAAGATTAACTTTAGAAACAGGTTTAGAATTTTTTCAAGTCTCAAATTTCTGCTCAATAATTTAAGTTCTTAATTTTATGTATAATGTGCCTCTTCAACTAACAAAGTAACTTTACGAATTATTGTAGACAAGATTTTTTGAAACGTCTAAACATATTCATTAAATAAGTGCAAATTTACTTCATTGTTGTACTTCACTTATATCGACAGCTATGGGGTGCATGGCCACGCCCTTCAGAGTATCGCAAAAGACGGGGATGCACCTCTTTGTGATCCATGAGGATTCTTTGAACTAACCAATGATTTAATCACAGTAGACCAGCGTAGAACTAAAAGACGATTGCCTCTTCTCCAGTGGCCGATCGTTGTATCATGGAGATCATGCATTTAGAAATATCTTAATTTGAAGGTCAAATTTTATCATTTTTCCTACCATATAAAGCAAAATTGCAAAATCTTATTTTGACACTACACAATAATGATTTTTCTCTGTAATCTAAAACAGTACGCGAGCTCAGTACATATGGATATAAAACAATTAAGTAACAGAGTTTTAATATCTTACGGTTTATTATTGAACCTTCAGAACTTTGAAAGACTCCAGATTACGACGTGGGGACACGATCCGGCTGTTGTACCAACATCGAATGTTCTAATGTCACTCAACGATGCTTTGTCGCATTCGCCCGTTTTAGTTCAGGTATGTCTGGCATCGTGATTCCAGGCCTGCTATGCCGTTTAGTGAAAATTCATGCTAACTACTTTAAATTGCACGGTCTCGTTATTCATAATTTTGAAGGCAATTTCTCCTAAGGTTATGAAATATAATCCATGCTTATAGAGTTTGCTGTTTTTGATGACAATTTTTTTCAATTGTTCCTTAATTTTTGTAGCTACAGTAGAATCCTGTCTTGTTTTTTCTTAATTCTTCCCACTCACTCGATTTTTCTTTTTTCATCTTTTCCCTTCCCTCTTTCCTTTTAAATTCTTTGTCTCTATGAACTTGATAGTATAAAGTAATTTCTGATCTACTTTCCTACTTTATCGATAGGCCAACAATTTTCATTTATCCATAGGCTTGAAAACGAAAGATGGGGATCCAATTCCGCTTAATTTTGCTTATAAGAATGCCAGTTCTTGAGTTTTTCTCATTTTGCCAAATTTCTTTTCAAGGGTCATGGACTATATGGTGAAGGTGATATTGAGAATGTCTCGTTTCCAGTGAACGACGATACACTTAAAGGAGGTAAATCGTCCTTTCTTTATAATTGTGGTCACAATGTTTTGGGGCACAACATTGAATTAGAATCTGTGACATTGTAATTTAGCATCCCACGGAATGAAGTGATGACTGCTTCTAGTACCTGGTATTGTTTTCCCACTAGCAAACCGTTTTTGGAGATTTTTCCGTACATCATTCATGGTTTCTTTGCTGATGCCAAAAAATTAATACCTGCCATTTCCTCCCGGCAATAGGCAGAGACCATTTCTTTCTTCCTTTTGTATTATCTGTTTCTTTGAAAGGTTTTTCTAAACTGCTAAAGGTTTGTTTTTTATGTCAAATCGAGCCTTTTTTTATTTAAGATTCTTTTAGGGATTTCTGTTTTTTGCTGCTTTGCTTAACTACAAGATCTGCCAAATTTTGCTGACGTTTGGTGTTTATTTTTTATCTATTTCTCTCTAGATGGAGGCAAAACGAGCAACCGATGGTGCGAAATCGTCCGATCTTTAGATGAATGTTTAGACTTAAATACGTCCTGCGGATATATAACCCTGTTGAACATCGCTGCGCGAAAACGGGCGAAGTTACGACAAATGCCGAATATTACGACACTCGCATCTTATGACTACGAATCGGAATGTGATGGGGACGATGGGTTGACTATGAAAGCTGCTGAAAGCGAAGGTAGCAATGTTGAAGACATGCAGGACCCAAGTGAAATAGAAAATGGTTCTAATTCTGGCGAGACACTGTCTAAAGACGGGAAGTGTACAGAGGAGATTTCAGAGATAAGTGATGCATGTGAAAAATCTAGCAAAAGTAAAGACAGTGGTTTAGAACCCCTTAATGGCGATAAAAGCCTAGTTAACGGACACTGGTTCGAAACACCACCAATGAGCCCCTCGAGGGATAAGATTCCGAATGTGACGTCATGCGATAACGTTGCGGAGGACCAGCATTGGGTGCCACTGCATGTGACGTACGGAGTTCCGTTGTTCGATGACGTTTTGAATGAAGAGATTTGCTCAAAGGTTTGTTGCTATCTTGTCACTTCTTCTAACATTGTAACAAAGGGGTAAATAGCCCCTTTAGTCCTGGTACCTTATCTGATATATTTAACGCCCTTCTCCAATTATCGCCCTCTCTAAAAACGAAACGTTTTACTAAGCGCCTGGGCGGTTAATTGATCAACTGCGGTACATTGTTTAAGGCAATTGGCCATTGTTTCTTTTTATAAGAATAAAGCTTGTTCCTTCTGTTTCCCGAAGCCCCAAAAAATTTGCTATTTTTGTTGTTCCAAAATAAAATGCATGGCTTTTTGTTAAATTCATTTTCGTTTAACTCGCTCAACATGTTATTATACTGTTTAAGCCATGGTGTTATCTAGTACATGTGGTGATCGAGCTGCTAGCCATTGTAAGCTTGAAATCTTTCATTCAGCCATTAGCAGCTCTCTCACATTTTGACGAAGTGCATGTTGGGTTGACCAGTTTCGATAGCAACGATAATGCAGTTCTTTCCTCTGCACTCAGCTCGGAATCTTGCTTATTTTGTTTTCCTTTCTTTTTCAGCTATCTTCAAAAGGACTTTGTCGACCCGAAAGGTAGGATCAGTTGTCTATAGATATAATAACGTTGATGTCAAGTCAATTCTTTCATATTCTTTATATTTTTTGGTTATTTTAGAAGCAATAGTTGCATTCTTAACACGATTACTCTTCGCCGTTGTCATTGATATCTGGAGGGTGAATAGAGTTCCCGTTACCGGAAACAATGGCACGAAATACCGGAAACATAGCACATGTAAGTACTTTCCGTCCCTCACTCTTCTGAGCATAAACGTCGGATAAAGACCGAGAGTAAGTTGAAATTTTGTATCCCTCCTTCTCCATCCTAGATAGACTTGGAAATATTGTTCTGTTTCTCAGGTGTGGTGTTGTAGGTGTACATGTTATCATAAACCAAAAAAACAAAACAAGGAATTACATTTTATCATGGAAATTGTATGTCTATAATCTTCGTATTACAACAGATTTACACTGCAAACTAATAAGATGTTACTTAATTCATAAAAATTCTATTGTTTTTGCTACACCCACCGGAACAGTCAAAGTGACGGGACGTTTTTCACCAAAATGAGACTTTTATCTTGAAAACGAGGTCAAATACTCCGCTCATTTACGAGGTCAAATACCCAAAATTAAGTCGTCCTTATTCATCAAAATTTTCCTTGTTATACGCAGCAACCGTGCACATATCATTTTTCACATTCAAAACGAGATTTTAATCGTGAAAACGAGACTGAAGGCCCCACCCAATGCCTGTATATCAACAATTTTCGGACTCTGCACCCCAAAATTGACCGGAATCACTTGGTCTCAAAAATTTCCCCGTCCGGGGACCATTCCTCCCCTCTCGCGAGGTCTAGGATCAAGGGGCAGTCCAAATATGTCTGCCTAAGAAATTGTTCCAATTTTGCTTACAATTGCACTGGTTAAACTTTTAATGAGTCCTTTGTATATCAGGACTAACTTATTTTCCATTTCAATGATTCAACTATTTTGGTAATGAAAATAATAAATCCTCGACTTATGCTTGCCTTAGGTTTGTTTTGAAAGGATTGATGGAAAGCGAATTATTCCTTTGTAAGGAAATGGCAGAAAGATTCTTTGTGAATGGTATGGCCGCCAAGTTTAACAAGGCTGTTTATGAACAGTGACTGCCCCAAAATGCAGCAAAATTTTGGTTGATTTTTCTTTACCAAGACCACCTTTTACTGCAATTTATTTTCAAACCCGGTGGTATGGTTGATTCTCAGGAATAATGCTAGACTGATTAATCGTCTCGTTTTTATCTCCAGCATCTTACGTTATGTTTAGATTCGCAGTGGAGATTATTTTTAATCGCATAATCAGCTTTTTTAACAAACATTCTGTTTGGATTAGTCTTCGGTAAGTGGTTTGCTTGGCCAGCTATTCAATATGAATTTTACGAGTCGAAGGCAAAGCTATCAGGCCATCGTTAGTAACGTTGAAATTACTGACGTTACTAATGCTCCACACTTTGTACATGGGTAAGGATTCAGGTCGAGCAGAAAAGGGCTGCAACGTTAAATATCTGATTTTACACCCTCTCTGTGTTGGACTTGATATCTTAGTGCCACAGCTATTAAAGCTAGTAATTCCGAAGATAAAATTGTCTCCAATAGACATTGATCTCAACAAAAGAAAGATAAAGGAGGGTATGACCTCATTTTACCAGCAGTAAAGATTAAGACTTTGTCCTTTGAAATATCCATGAAAATTTCATTAGGTGCGGGTATACCTGATAACTTGTAATGTGGATGGGCACTTGATGTGGATGTTCATAAACTGAAATATAGATCCGTGTACGAGCTACACTCTTTTCGTGAATAAGATTTAAATGTCATCCAAACCTATAGTGCTAGGGGTCATTTATCACAATTTTATCAAGAAATTCAATCATAAACGTCTAGACTCTTCAGGGTACTAATCAGATTCCAAGTCAAATAATCTTGTTCCTTTGCTTGCATAAATCCCTTTTTGACTAGTGGTTATCTGACTTCCCGGGGCTCTATTCTCACCATGAAAACAAGAAGAGTTCCTTTTGACTTTTCATTACGCATTCATTTTTGGAAGCTGTGCAAGGATTCTTGCCATTTGCCTTTTAGGGTCAAGTTTATTTGATCTTAAGTCATTTTATTTCTTTCTACCGCTGTTCTAATTGTTTCATTTTCAGTTATTTCAATTTGCATCTTTCAGATTAGGATATTGCTCTCCTCACTTTAGATAAGGATATCGACAGTATAATCCTGAAACTACGCGCCTATCCAGTGTATAGAACGTATAAAACAAAACAGTTCGAAGTTGCTAATCTTATTTTCATGCAACAGTTGCATGGTGATTGCATGAATCGTGAAACTTGCAGCAAACAACTTTAGTGCAACTTTAAACCGTCCTGTTCTATACGCTATAAGCGTGTACAGCTCTGCTTATACTGCATCAAGCACTTTAAGGCAGACTGGTAAACAGTAATTTCAACTTTACTTTCATTGTCAGATCTCGATGCTGCTGTTAAGTGCTGCCAATTATCGTGGCATCATAAGTTTATCAAGACTAATATCAAATAATTGCGTAGTTAATTCTACGAATTGACTAAATTAATAGATAAAGAATGATTTCAAACTTGGTTTGAAGTAACGTAAGCAGTTAAATGCTTAAAAACTTTCGCCGTTTTGAAATTTCGCAGTCCGAAAGTCGTATTTAGATAGCTAGTTTGAACCTTCATTCGAAAAGCTTGGCAAATATAACAAGTAAAATTCGACAGGCATATTGACCGATGTTTTTCATTTGATACTTATGATGATCTAATTTTTTTGTTTTTTTATTAATTATGTTTCCCTTGCTGCTTTTAATTCCTTTCTTTAGCGTTTAATTAATTTCTTTCGTTAGAGTTGTTTTGATTTTTAAAGATTTCAATTGATTCAAAAGGAATGATAGGGGTTGGGTAGGAAGGGGGGATGGGGGATTAGTATCTTAATTCTGATTTTTCAACATCCAAAGAGACTATTAATTTTGCTAATGATTGTCAGTTGGACTTGGGGACTAGATCATTGCTGAGCAAGCTTGAGAATTCTTGATTTTCAAATTGGTTAAATTGCAAGTGATTATAATTCATATTTGTCTACAGCAGATGAATAGAAATTATTTTTAGTAAGAATTATTCTATCACTAGTTGATTTCCTATTTAAGTCCTTAAGTCCTTTTTGCAGTACCAGTTTTGTGTTATTGTATTCTAGCCTCGAAAAGATGCTAAGTTCTAGCCGCCAGCTGAGTCTCGAGCTTCTGGACTTCATTGCCCAAAACCAGGTAATTCATTATTGACTGCTGTTTCAATTCTTCCATTTTTTCACGTCACACCCGTAACTGTTACAGATGTTGAGCTCAATCTACGCAAGTTAATATTAATCAAAGCTAGTTAAGGTTTTTACTTAGGAAGTTAGATGAATAGTGCCTCGAGGCTTAAAACCAACATAGAAATAAAACAATACAATTTTCTTACTACGTCATAAAGAAAATTTTTGGATGATGGTAAGCCTCGAGGGGCTTACCATCACTCCATGGAAAACTCGCTTTTGGCAAAAATTCTTTTGTTTTTCGAGAAAAATCCGCGGAAACTCGTTAAAATCCAAATTGTTTTAAAAAATATCTTATGGTTTTTGGAAAGAGCGATACACCCGTCGGCTAAGCTAACTCACCCCATGACCTTTGCAAAGACACTCTGTTCCCAGGCCTCTGAAACAATTTAATGTCTTTATACAGGCCAGTTGCTTTCGTGGCCGGGTAACATACAATTTTATTTTGCTCATCTGCAGGAAAGTCTACCAAACCAAGACATAGCAAACGAGCCTCATCTCCACGACAAGCCTCTACCTCATCCGAACTGTAGTTTAATTTTCAATAATGGCGTTCTTAGTCAATGGGACGGTAAATAACGAACTGCGTACATTTAGATTTTGTAATGTTTGGATTTGTTGTTTTTCATCTTTCTATGCCCATCTGAAATCAGTCAGCATTACGCCTTCGATCCAGTGTTTAAAAGATGTTGATGTTTATTTCTGTAGACTCCTTCCTAAAAAGAAGGATGCGTTCGTAGGATTAAAAAGGCCTCACTGGTGGTGGATGAGTGCTAGATGATTGACACTACCATGTATCGTAGGAAGAGTAGAACTATTAGGAGCACTATTTTACGAGTACGATAGAATGAAAAGGAGTTGTTCATTGCAGAACAAAGGATTTTTTATAACTTTTGCCAGGACACGAGCTCCTAGGAGCAATAGTAGTTACATCCCCGCTATCTTTTCAGTCGATTTCCCCACCTAATGGGGTAGGTAGGGTTTGCCTATGATTTCTCTGCAACCGTACTCCTTGTTGACATCCACCCACATTATGTCCCGTTGCGCCTATCTCCTGGCTTCGGCATTCCACTGTCAAATCTGGTATTACCCTGAGGCGCTGATTTCAGAAGTTTAAAACGTAGAAAATATGATTAATAAATAACAAATCAGATTTCGTAAATAGATTAACGTTAAATGTAGAAATTATAATTATTATTTCACATTTTCTGGGCCAAAACATTTTTTTTAAGTAAGATGGTTCTGTACTGGCCTCTGATTTTTCAGTATCGTGAACAAAAAATTCAATGATTGATTTAAGTATTAGCAAAAGTCGAAAAACATCTTGAAATATTTTTGATTAATATTCCAAGTGATTTCAAACCTCTTTAGTTGGTTGGCTTTGATGAATTATCAGGTCTGTCTACCAGATTGTGAAAGTTTTATCTTAGAATATTCTTCAAGCCATGTATTATGTTTGTGAAAATATTAAAGAGTATTTTGCTGATAGCTAGAGTCTCTATCGCAATAAATTATGCAAATTTTTTATTTTAGGCCATCACCAAAAGTTTGTGTGGCGAGTGTGGCGAGTTGGCAGTCAGTCAACATATTATACGGACCCAGCCAACTTTGTCACTCCCTCCTTTCCACTAAGCACCGCAACGTTCTCTTTTCGTTATTTTTCTGAAGCATCCATGAATTGGTTTATTTCATTCAGTATTTACAACATTTCTCCTTTCCTTTATTCCTTTGCAATATAACATTGCAACAATCATCATGATAATCATCAATCATTTCTAATCAGCACCAATCATTATCATCATCAACTTCATCTTTGTCGCCGACGTTTTCAAGACCGATTGGATCTCAGTCGTGTCTTATGAATTGATGATTTGTTTTCGATTACATAGGAGTAGAGCGTCGTGATTTTTCATTTCCAACCTCACTTCAGTGTCCTAATTGGCCAATCAAATCAATCGCCAAACACGAAATCTTTCAGTTGCCGACTTTGTAATACATTAAACGCCAAAAATTTCGGACATTTATATTTTCGGACAGTAGATGCATCCGAAATTTTTACAGCCCGAAATCATTTTGTAGTCCGAACTTTTTACCGTCCAAATTCTTTGCACTAATGAAAAATATCTCAAAAGTTTTTCGAAAAACGATTACCAAGAAAGAAGAAAGAAGAAGAAAGGCTGCAGCAGCATCGATAAATTTATTCTTTGGTCAAAAAGAAGGTCAAAAATTCCTTGAACATTTCTTTGGTGGGCCTTCTGTTGTTGTTCGCAACTGTGGCGTCGCTGTTTCTTCAACTTCTTCATACAGAATATCCGGATCTTCATTTCTAAGAAAAACAAACTAGGTTACTTGTCCCGTACGTTTATATTGTGAAATGAATCGAATTTGGAATTGGCAGAACTTATCATATATCCTTTCGGAATTTTCACAATTTGAAATGATTATTTTCAAAAATTTAACTGATATCTTACCTTTGCTCTTCCTGATGTCTTTGTGCCATCCACTGCTTAAATCTTGCAAATTCTGATTCACTCATTCTTTAACTACGATTTTTTGTCAACCTTCCAATCCAACAAGAAAATTTTAACTACCTTGCGCGCCAAAATGTTCGTTACGTGAGCAATATTTTATCTTAATTGTCGGCTCCTTTTAAAAAATTTTAGATGATGGAAATCTTTATGAACAGCGATCAACAGTTTTTCCCTCAAGATGGATTAAGATTCCTCAATAATTTCCACTCAACAAGCAAATACAAGCAACTTATGTAAGATTTAAGACCTTTTGAGGGTCTTTTTGGTTCCACTTCATAACAAAGTCTCGTATTCAAAAAACGCTCTTGAGCATTAGCCGCTATAAAATTCAACTATACTATAATCATCTATCATTTTATGAATTTATTATAATGATGCATTGTACAAATCAATGATATCTTCATTAAAATCGTTTTCTCTATCATTGCTGTCAATTAGATTTGCCCTGTCGTTATCATCGGTAGACACAATTTCGTTATTCAGCAGCTCTGTGACATCAGCTGGGTAGCATACATCACTCCAAACAACTGATCAGCTTTCATCCCATCCATGATTAGCTGGGTTGTCCATATCCACCATTAAGCGATTTCATCGCTGATTCTGAGCTTTAAATTCAAGGTGGCAGCAAGCTTAGATCGGTTATTTTTATTTCATTCGTAAATTTCCGCAAAAAAATTTTCTTCCTCACGTCGTTTACCGTTTGCATCCTTTCGTTTTCATAAAAAACGTTTATAAACTTTTCCAATCTCCTCTCAACTTTTTCGGGTACTTGAAGCGTGGACCCCAGATTCGTAAATATATTCAGGTAATCTATCTTTTTGCCATTTGTCTCTAAAAAGCTATTTTCAAAAAAATAGAAACATGGACGTTTCCTGAAAAGGCAAGAAGATCGATTAGTGTTCCGTTATCAATCAATACTTGAATTCCTGCAAAATCAAGGGAAACAAAGAGGGATAGGACATTGATATCCCCGGAAGGTGATCTGACAGAATCACCATTCCTATCAGCTTTGTATACGCTTCTTCGTGATTGCTCTTCATTCTCTCATCTATGACAACTTCATCTTCCGTCACTTTAGTGCGGTTGTTTTTGTTGGAAAAGAGGACGGTCTTTCCTTGTAACTTTTTTTGGCTTCTTTTATCGCTCTTTGAATTAATGTGCATGGTTCTGTTTTCTCCATTGTGTAGAAAATTAATAAAATTGCGAGGAACTATCATGTCTGGACTGCAACGTTATGCAATGGCTCAATCTGGCCAAAACTGTGATTGGCTGTTTTTTACCAGTAAGAATGTGAAGCATGCTTTGGAGTCAATAACTTTCTTATTGATACCGCATGCACAACATCTTGGCTAAGTGAACCAGCAAGACGATTAACTCTTTCACTAGAATTGTGATGGCTTTCTTTTGATGATAATAACGCTTTAAAAAACACTTCCAACAATTTGGGACTTGATGATGCTTCTCTAGATCCAAAGTTTTCAACAGTTGGAGGCCAAGAAAGAGGCAATGTATCATCGACGGATATCAATATCAGTTCTCTCAAGATAAAAGCAGCTTTTTTTACCATGAACTCTTGAAAGAAGCCGGATTTTTTGGATAGTATTGGACCATGAAGACATTCCTTACTTATAAACGACTTGCGGTATTTGGAGCTGCACCTGGACAAAAACTTATTATCTCCATATAGTTTCGAAAGCTCTTTTAGCTAATATCGGGTCTGTTTGCTTCCAACTGTTCCATTGTACTCTACCATGATGGTCTCCATTGACAAGCACTGATGACCTTCAAGAATATCATTTTCGATCAACGACGGTACTGCATCAAAGTTACCAAATGTTTCATCGTCGTCGTCAGTAGATGTTACTGTAGAGGCTCTTTGTCGAATAATCTTGGTGTAATCTAAATAGCATTTTTTAAGACTTCAGAAACTCTTTAGCTTTCAAATCGGTTTCTAAAACTGCAATAATCATGTCATAGTCGTCTCTAGTCTTTGCAGATTCTTTCAAAGTACCATTGTCAAGTAGAGTCACATGACAATCACATGACATTCGTAATCGCTTTGAATAATCGCTTTTGACATTCTTAACGCACCTACTGCTGAGTCATGTTAGCTTTCGTGTAAATGCTTAAAGGTCATGTATATACTTCGCTACTAAACACACTGTCTCTTCTCTGGCTACTTAACAACCAGCTTCTGTCACAATCTTAGATAGCGACTGACGAATAACTTTCAATTTTGAAACCTTCTTCTTACATATCATACAAATGTGTGGAAAAAGTCTCCTTGGCCCGGGCTTCTCCACGTGTAAACTTCGCTTCTTGTTTCAGTCTCTTCGCCTTCCATTAACTTTCTCCTCATCAATGCTTTTGCATAAGTGAATCTCTGATAGCATCCTTGATCGTAGAATAACTCATCATGTTCAAAATGTTGTGCAAGGTTTCCGCATTGTTCTCTGTGATAATTCTCTTCACTAAGGTTTTGGTGAATTACGCTTTACCCAATCAATGATTAAGATTAAAAAGCTTCCTTTAACGAGATTTTCGGACTTGCTTATCGATTCATAGTGAACGATACAAGTTCTTTTAGATGTCATTTAGCTGAAATGTTGATTGCAATCACCATTTCACAAAACCAATCTGAGGATCTTGAGACATACCAACAACAAACATCAATCACAGGCATTGCAGTTTCATTTGCTTTCAGATTAGGTGTTACAATTTGGTGTACTGTGATGTGATGCAATGTACGATACTTTGTTATGAAGTGGAGCCAAAAAGACCCCCAAAAGACCTTAAAACATTATTTTTTAGAATCAGTACACCACAATAACCCACAATGGGAGGAATCTTATCAAGCCACTTCTGTCCTTTTGCGTGAAAAAGAAATTAAAACATGGAATTGAGGCCAAACGCCCACTTATACGTACTTATAATATCAAATTTTGGAATCAGCATTCTAAAATTATCTAAATCCAATGAATTTTAGATACTTCACCGAAGGGTGGACCTTTATAAAGCAACTTGCTCTATTTTGATTGACAACAAGAATTTGGCATGAAATAAAGGCTGAAGGCCCCCCAACTTGCCCGTATAGCATCGATTTTCGGAATCAGCCCCCTAAAATTACTCAAACCCACCTAATTAGAGTTACTTCCCTGAGGGGGGATCCTACCCCCATTCTCCGCCTGGTCTATTACAATTTGTCCGTCGGCTCATTAAGGATTTTTGCCGAGCAAAAGAAGTTATTTTTGCACTCACCCTGGGACCTTTTTGCAACAATTGTAATGTATCAACATTTCTGTAAACATATAAGGGTATTTATCTTTTGACCACATCCAAGGTGAGACACGCCCTTTTTGGCGGCAAAAAGCACTCTTTTATCCCTCAAAAAGATTTTCTTGGCTTCGCCTTTGGTTTGGATAGGGAAAGTCACCAGAATCAAGTATCTTATAGTTATGGTAAGATGCTTGGAGTCTTGGAGGCACGAGTCGCACTTTGCTCAATATAAATCTCGCCCTGTACACCTTTAGATAATGCACAAGCGGAAGTTGGGAGATCAAAGTTTGTATTTTTCACCCATTCCGTATCTTGCAGTGTATGTGTCGGCTAATACCTCATTAGTGTCGGCCTGTTTGTTATGGTCTGCAGGAAAAGCAAGGTGTTTTGGCCTCTGTCCGCTTTCAGGAAGGTCACAGGTCAAGGTCGAAAATGGTAGAATTATCTAGAAATATTCTAGGCGTAGCTAAAAATCTATAAATTTTGACAAGTCACCAGACCTGTTGTTTATATCCTTTAAAAGTTCATAATATTAGGCACAGGTGAAGAAAGAAATGGCGTAATATTTCGGAGGCCCTGGTGGTGGATTTGTCACATACAGTCGTCAGTGACGAGTCAGTCATGGGTCAAGAGGGCGAGTCAAGGGGACAAATTGCCTCAAAGTCTCAAGGTATAGGGGACCTCATAAAGTAATTAATTCCTTGTTAAGATTGGAGTTAATCAGGCGAGGCAAATGTATGTCAAAAAGTTAAAAATTTTAAACGATTGCAGGATAATGACTGTAAGACACGTTATGAAATTGTTTTAAGCTGATCTGAAGAGCGTGGTCACAAAATTATGGCTTGGTTTTGCTCCAGGGCCTCGGAAACCCCATGGTGGTGGGTTGGTCATGATGTAAAAGCCTCCCTACAACTCCCTGGCCCTCCCTCTCAAAGGCAAAAATTAGCAAGGTACACCTTTTTTTATAAGAACAATTTTGTAAGAACACGAGCCTCAAAAGTTAAGAACAAATCAAGAACAAGCTGAGGCTGAGCTTCTGCAAAATGCAATTTTTAACAACGTTTTTTCTCAAAATCGAGGATTTTTATCGATGTGCTTTTTCGGTGAATATTCAAATTTGTCAGCAAATTAAGGCTGTCTCACTCACTTTGTTGGCAAATGAGGCCTGAACACCTTCTTAGAGAGAAAAAGCTAGCAATAGCACTGCTCACACCCTCTTAATTTAAGAACAAATTAAGAACAATCCAGCCTCAGATTTTCGAAAAAATTAAGAACAGTCAGCCTGAACTTAAATTTACTGGTTCTTATAAAAAAAAGTGTAGTCTTTAAAATAAATCATATTAGTTCTTCAGTCTATTTTACTATGCGTATAGGCTTATCATGTGGTTGGTAGAGGAGGGGGTTAGAATCGCAAGAAAAGATTGAATTTCACGTTTCACTTAGGGGATACACCTCCTTCAAAGTTATATTTCACAGAATACCACCTCTGACACGCCCTCCCAAAATAAAATAGTTGAAAAAATGGCAAAAAGACCAGAATTCTGCCCCAGCAAAATCAATGGTAAATTATGGCACTAATTTAACTGTACGTCGGTCGCCAGGTACCATCTTAAACATTTGATTTGGCCTTGGTCAGTTTTAACTAGCCGATCAAGCTTTAACCGCGCAATTTGCATGTCTGTGCCATGCCAAAAATTTTTTCATCGTCGATTTTCTCTTTTTTGATTGAAATACGGGGGTAGCAGGATGCAGTGTAGAATTGCAATCAAGCAACACCAAAATTCAACGTCGCCTTTAAAATTTGTAAACTTTTAGTTCGTTTAGCCCCGTATGCCGGGGCGAGGGCGATATATTAGCCATCACTGATTTGTGTGTTTGTTTTTGTTTATTCTCGTCGCGTTGCGGTGTTCCTTATATACTACTATTTTATCGATTTATCCAGTGGCGGATTTAGGGGGGCAACTAGGGGCAGTTGCCCCTCCCTCGACGAGTTGAAGCAAGTATGGCGCCCCTTTTTTTGGAAATTGTGCGCCCCTTTTGAAGAATAAGAATCAGGTGAAAAAGTTTCTGAGACCAATAGGTTAATTTGCTTCAAGGATTACTTCAAAGTTATCTTGTTTATTCCATTTTTAATTAGATTTCTTTAATTTCGCCACATGGTACATTCAGAAACTTCTATAGTTATTTTGCGGCTCAAATAAATTTTGAGGTTTTTCCAGCAAAACAAAGGATGTTTTCAGGCCAAACTGTAACTCCGTTATTCAGCATTTGAATGCTGTAATCCACTATTTAGAGCTTTCTCCGTATTTTTTCAAACAAATTATAAACCTCACCCTTTGAGCGTATTTTTTCCCGACACAGACTTGTCTACATTCTTTCCACATCAGTTTTGTAACTTTGTTCATAATATTTATCTTGACTGGACTTTTAGATAAATGCAAATGCTTTTTCAAAAACAAATTACATTAACGATCGCTGCAGTGGCCAGTGCAGGTTGGGGTCAGGGGTCTCATGTGCAGGGGAAGTAGTGCGGGGGATCGGCCTGGGGAGCTGAACCTCCACGCTTAATGTCAAAACATCACTTATTTCATATTACCACTGCTTTGTCTTTATTTGTCCATAATATAAGCAAACACAGGCTCATCGTTCCTCTGTCTTTAGCCTCGTGCCATGATAAAACATGGAGTGCTGACCCCCGTGCGACCACATGAATTGAGCCAGGGGTCCTGTTGCGAAAGTCCACTGCGGAAAGCTAGTAGAGAGCAGTGCAAATAGACAAGTTGGAATGGCGAAGGGAACAGGAGGAACCACTGAGTTATTGCTTTGTTTGTCAGTTTTCTGTTTTGGATTCTACGGTATGTTTTATTTGATACTTTGCAGCACACTGATTCTCTACTTGTTTATTCCAATGTAAACAAAGGTAGCAATGATGCCGGGGTAAAATGTTGCACCACAGAATAGAAATCATTTCTTTTCGGTGGTTGAACGTAGAAAGGGACTTTGGCATTAGTTATGGAATAAGATTATGGAATAGGAATGAAAAGTAATCGAGAATAATAATTACAAGAAAACAGGTAAAAAACGATAGAAATACATCGAAAAAGTTTAGAGCTTCAGCTTGCACGCCTTGCGAAAGATTTGTTGTCATGCCCTTCTTGCTCCCAATCACGTTTTCTATCATTCGTTTCAACGGTTGAAGCAAATGCTTATCTCGAATGACGCAGCAAGCATTTCACAATATGTACTTACAGTCTCTCAAAAATCAATGACGGAAATTAGGTTTTATTTTTAAGGGGTGAATCTCATTTAACTAACGAGTCAAATCTGCCTTCTGTTCTTGCAATATAAAACCGGCAAATCATCCTTATTGAAAATAACGATCTACAGTTTACAGATCTGCAAGTGCCAAATTTGTTCCATAGCTTGGTGCTTTATCTGACTGCTCGAAATTGTTAGGAATAGTTTCGCCAGACTCCGCGATATATACTCGATTAAGTCCTTCCCCCTTGAACACGTGCCGATTTTTCAGCGGTGGCCAGACCTTATTTGCTTGGGGAGCGGGAGGCGACAGCTAAATGGCGCCTCTCATTACTAACCCAATCTCTATGTAACTATCGCGGCGAAAGATTGTTTTCTTACAAATTAAGCAAATTTACTTTTGCTTTGACTGGTTATTAGGTGCTGCAAAATATTTCGTCGCGAAAAAGTAGAACTCTTTTCTACTTTCTTGCGAATTCGCTGCGAAATCAAAAATCAAAACTGCGCATGCCTTGATGCCTTCATCAGCGATTTCGCTGCCAAATTCGCCTTGTAGACCAGAGGGTGGAAGGGGAGCACCACCACCCGAACGGAGAATTTATGAGACCAATCTATTCTGGTTCAGTTTTTTGCGTAGATTTCGAATTTGGGTGTTGATCAACGGTTTAAGGGGGCTTTCCCGAGATATGGGGGGTCTAAAGACAAATTTTGGGGTTAATTGCTACAAATTTGGCTATATCTATGATTGTTGGCTGATATTTGAAAGTGTTTTTCTATATTTAGAATTTAAGGGAGGTGTAAAAAATTAAATTTTTTCCAAAAGAAAACATTACTGTTACAATATATTTGAATACTATCAAGTCTACCCAAAAAATTATTCATCTTCATCCTTATCCTCAGACATATCAATGCCTCTTCTTATGTCTTCCACTTCTACAAGATCGTCAGCCTCCACTAGTAGTTTCGAACATCCTCTGGATTTTGCAAAAGAAATTCATTAAACAGAATTAGAAAAGTCACCTTTCCACACGTGGTGTACTTGAGCCTTCTTGCTCTATCATTGGTTAAGAGGCTTGTCTGCACATATGTGCAATGTAATTTGCAACGCTTGATGTATCTTAAAAGGCTGTTTTTGCATGGTGGCTGCAAAGAGAAGTCTGTGATTTTTGACCCCTTGAAAAATTTTTCGAAAAATTTTTCCGTTGAATATCATGAACAGACGATAATCTCTTTTCTCCAAACAACGCACACGTAAACCTTTCAATACCCCCAATTACATAATTTATAGGATTACTTGATGCCCCTAGCTTTGCTAAAGTTGTGACGAATGCTTTTGTGCCTTGCATAAGCTTCCAACTTTTTCTGAAAAATACCTACCTACCTACCTCCCTTTCTACCTTCCTCCCTATCTACTTACCTACCTACCTCCCTATCTCCCTTTCTACCTACCTACTTACCTAGCTACATACCCACCTATCTATCCATCTACCTACCTGCGTTCCTGGACATCGAGCAGCCCCTCTTCATGTACACACTCTTCGTACATGAAAATAACGAAATATAGTCATTTCCACTAAATGCATGCAAGCCAAGCGGGACTTCTTTTTGATAGGCCGATAATTCACAAGCAGCTAGAGCGAAGATTTTTCTATTTTTACCTGTCCCACTATCAATAAATATTTAGAAATGAGGTTCCTGCCTAGCAAGCAAGATAACAAGGATGTTATTATATTATATATCTCCAAAACAAGAACGCAAATCGTTTCTCGACCTTCGTTTTGTTGGAGAGCATGATGTAGAAGGAAGCAAACTTAAGCTAGTGATATTTATACAGCGATATCTATATATATTTTTTTCTTTGCGAGAAAAATTGATCACTCTGTTCCCTAAATGACAGCCTTGACGAACCCAGACTTCTTTAACCAACTCAAACAACCGCTCTTTATTCTATCTTTTCCTCAGAAACGCAACGAAGTTAGGAGGAATCTTTATGTTTGGCGATTTGATGAAGAAATGGTTCTCTGCATTCTTGATGAACCAATCGGCATGTTCGAATGCAATATATACACAGTTGTATTGTGTCCATAATTCATTCAGCAACTTCGTTGCAAGCCTCCTGAAAGTGTCCGGTATTCTAACTGTAGATCGAATGGTGGCAACCAAATCAACAACAAAGCAAATTGCCTATCTCCTCTTTTCTGTTCTTCATAAGGCTGGTAACTGTGGTATTTATATGTGCCTCATACTTCTAAGTACCTGAGCTTCACGAGACAGCGAGGAAGGGGATACTATCACCGAACTCGGCTTCTAACCCCTTTTTAACTTAGTCTGCTGTTCTCGTTAATGAAACAATACATTCCAGTTAAAGTCTTCATTGCGACGGATCGGTTCATGATTTGTTATATATGAACACACAGGAAAGAGTCAGCTTACACTGTTCTTCGCTTGTTTCAAGTACTTCGTTAGTGGGATCGTGGACAGCTGTAGAAGTAAGGGTAGTCGACTTCTTACTACAAAATACTGTGTTCTTATTATACCAGGAAAGCTTTACCCTCTCTTAATGCTGGAGCTTTTTGCAGAGTTCGGCATGATGAAAGTTTATCTAAGTTTCAATAGTTGCTTCTTCCCCTTATTAACATTGATAGGCCCTTGTTATTAGGCGCTTGCTTTCGTCACTGTTCTTTTTTAAGGAGATGCCTTTTTGCTTACTTTCTTCCCCTTTTGCGTTTTGTTTGCAAAGACAGATACGGCCTTCGTAAAGTTCAGGTAAAGCTGGCGATATCGTTAAAGGGCAAAGGATCTGATCTTCAATGACTAAATGAGTGCAATGAACAGCTCATCTTCTTTTTCTGTTTGCCATATATTCTAACTACTTTCATAGTTTACTCTTGCTTTAATCACAGAACATTGAAAATGATAATGAATTTGTAAGCAATGAAATTGCAGTTTCTAGGTCATTTGAAAGAAAATCCAAACCTTCAATGTTCTGTGTTTACACCTTCAATGGTCTTCAATGTTAACAGGTAATTATCGTTTAAGGCTGTGAAGTACATACAAGTTACATTCCTAGGTTATGACACAAAACCATGTGTTAAAGTACTTCTCATAAAGATTTGCTTTTGGGCCTCATTTCCTTTCTGATCCATAGCAATAAAGTTGTAGATATATGAAAATCTCCATATCAGTCATTACACATGTCTGAGAAAGCCACATTCCTGGTGAGTACAAACAGCCATTTCCCTATGTGATCATGCTACAGTACTCCATTCAGTTGCGAAAAATCAGTTTTATGTGGAATTTACAGTATTTTGTACTCCTGTTTCGTTTTCTATGGCCCCCTCACTTCCAAATGGGAGTCAACAAGCATAGATATCATCAAAAAACTGACCTGTCTATATTTTATTGACATTTATATTAGCCCTAAAATCGGACTTTAGACCCCCTATATCTCTGAAAAGCCCCCTAAAACGGGGGATCAACACCCAAATTCGGAATCTACACGAAAAACTGATCCAGAATAGATTGGTCTCATAAATTCTCCGCTCGGGTGGTGGTGGTCCCCTTCCACCCTCTGGTCTATTGTGGAAATCAGCCTTTAACCATGTTGAAGATAGATTTTTCCCTAGTAGCGGGCGCACTTTGTCTTAATGTAGGTAGAAAAAACAGATATAATTGATTTCATTTCTGGATACGTTATACGTTAGCAAGATAAATCTTCAAAAAGTGATGGCTTTAAGAATCGGTCGTCATCTCCTGATCAGTATTGTATTTAAAACTTTTTATAACCTACAATCGCATTCGTCAGCAGTCGAACACAACAAGATAGAAGCAATATTTACAAACACAAAGGCATGTTTTTTCGTTTATCACATGTTAATGATAAACACATGTGTAATCATTCTGGTAGTATAATCTACACATTTCGTAGGCTCTGGCATATGGCTAACTGCCTAGTCATCATTAAGGATGTGGAAGCATTTCAGAAAGATTCGCAAATAATTTTAGACTGCTGCACTCTCTATACGTGAAACATTCGAGATCCTATCTAATTTTTGCTAAGTTTTCAGATCTTTTCCCTTTCCAGCACAATCTTTTCGGAGAAGTAACAATTACTACTATAATCAAATTCTAAGTATTCCTGAAAGTTCTTGCAAAGAAGCGAATGATTAATGTGTTCCACATCTAGCGATAGCGAAGTTTTCTTTTTAATCGGCAATGCAATCGGGTAAAGTTTGATGGCGCCCCTATCTAAATATTTGATGGGGGCCCTGACCCCAACCCCTGCAAGCGAGACAAGGATATCAAATTGTAAAGTGCATGGCAAGTTTTTCGAGGGGCAGTTCACTCCTTGAAAAAGCGCATCAAAACATTTGACGAGATTCTCATCAAAACGAAAGGATTTAAACAGATTAATAATGAAACAAAGGGATTTCCACGAACGGGATTTTGACAAAGTGACTTGCCGTTCGAAGCGTGTAGTGTCAAAATGAAAAAAGATGTTAAACAAAATTACGCACTCCAAATCTGCTGTCCTGCAGATGCACGCAGGATGTCAGAGTAACGCTGAATACAAAACGCAAAAAAATTGGCAAACACCCCAGAACACCCCTGAATATATGTACTACAGACAAGATCGACATCATGTTATTGCGCTTAATCACTTTAATGTTCATAATTGGTCTGCATGTCAGTCTTCTTGGGAGAGCACCCTCGCAAAAAAGCGTTCCCGTTTGAAATAAGCGCCCTGTCAAAAAGTGCGATTAACGCCTATGCCGTTTAATCGTGGATCTTTACGGTAGGCATCGAATGTCGATTGCAATGCTTGGGTCTGAAGCTTGTATAACGTAACTGCTACGGGCCAGGCTTTTATCGATGTTCTAATACTTTTAAAGAACGAACCTAGCTCAAGGATGAATTCCTAAAGATCTATGTTGATCGAGTCGTAGTACCACAAGTCGCTTTATAGTTCCTTGCACATTTAATTCCATGAAAATTCCACAGACCCATAAAAAACCCCCTCCCCCCTCTTCAGAGCCTAGTGGCTGGCGCCGCCATTGCTTTCAACAATATAAGTTTTGTTTTTAAGCAATAAAATGTTTCGGCCTTCTTCATGTAGGTTCCTTATAAAGTGATTCATTCTAAAAAGAATGTGTCTTAGAAATATGAAGACTTCATTTACAGTATGAAATGATCAAATTATACTTGCCACTTCCTTATTCTCTTAATTATTTTCAATGTCTGTTTTGCATTGTGGCTACATCGAAACTAAAGATTTTCGCATTGTAATCACAAAGAATAAGCAGACAATTGAGAGATTTGATCTGAACTAATAGGATAAGTTAGACAAATACAGAGTATTCCAAAAACCAAACCAAGAACTGTTTTCAATATTGTTACACTCACACCAATACTTGCTTTGATGCTACGCTTTTACAAAATTAAAAAAAATATGGTGATTGAGGTCAAAACCATTCATCGACAAATAGCTTTTTGCCATTGAGAGGTCAACAGTTGCATGGGATGGTGAAAAATGTTTTCCTTGCGAAATCATTTCTGGAGTTCCGCAAGGAACAGTTCTTGGGCCAGAACAGCGCTTCGATGATTGAGCATTATATGAACAAATAAATTTCAAGAGGCTTTAAATTTGCTGCAAGAGTGGAGAAGAGAAGGGACGTGGAATTCAATGCATCTAAATATTATACCACAATGGTAACCCTCATAACAAATACCCGCATGCCTTTTGACTTTCACTCAAATGCTTAGGTAGAAAGTGTGGTTTTATAATTATACCTTGGGTGTATGCTATCTTTAAAATATAATTCAATAAGACAGTTGATATTATTGCCCGCAACTCGCGCGCGATAGCGCGCGAGTGAAGGGCTTATAGTCTGCCCCGCGTATAAGTAGCATATGGAAGCTTCAGTTCATGTTGTCAGCACTTTTTCAGCAGATTTTGTCACTTTTCTGCTGCCATGACAACTGTCAATCAATTTCATTGTCAATCAATCGGCTTTGTCGAGGAGGTCATAAACCGCCACCTCTTTGTGCGGAAGGGAATTATCTTCGGAGCGTTGCTCTGCCAAGACTCTGTTAAAGGCCTTCGGTTTTTTTGGCACGAAAACAGTGCTGCATCACAGCTCTGTTCTCCGCAATGGATTGAAGTTTTGATTCGAAGTTTTGGGAATCAAAACCAGTCGAATGCCACACTTTTCTCCCAAAAACTCGGGACCGTACGAGCAAAAGTTATGATTATCGTGATTATCGAAAAATAAATGTCAAACCCTCGAAAAACTTCATGATTTTCAAAAGGGCGTTGGACTTAAATCAAAGGCAAACTGAACACCAAAAATTCTTGATAAAAAGAATAGTTTAGCATCAACTAGAGCAGCTGTTTTTATAGAATTGTGAAAACCCAAGATGGTGTCTTCTTCGAATATCCTGACCTACATTTTCAAAACAATCATTATCAAGGAACTAATTGTTTGCGGGCAGTACTAGCAAGAGCTATTTCTAGTTTTAGGTAAAGCAGATTTAACACAAATTAGGAACTTTTTCACAACGAGCCTTCCCCATCTTAAGTAACCTGTCGAGCTTTAGTCAACCAGTTCAAAAGAATTTAATCAAAAGGTGCAGATGGTTAGAAATCTTGTAGCTCGCATTTGAACAAATGGTTACCGGCAAAGGTTTGGCTTCGATGCTATTCTAAAGCATTTGAACAGAGAGACAATGGAACCCCGAAGGGCACTTTTCAAATTCATCCGCTAAATGTTTATCAGTAGAGAAACACTTTGTCGTTCGACTATTTACATACATACACGTATACGCATTCCTATATCTCAATTCATGAAATTATTTGCTTTTAAGATTGAAAACAACTGTCTAGATTTGTAATTTTCAGCCCCCGTAGAACTTTTAAACGCTATATCAGAACGGATATGTCCCAGGGCCAGACACCTGATTGAACTGCTTACATTGGCGTGCAAAACATTTAGAATGCAATCTAGCATGTTCTCAAAGTTAGATTCATAAAATGTGACATATTGATTAGGTGCACGTATATTTAGCTAAAGCCTAGATGGTTGCATCAATTTTTTTTATCTTGATTTATAAAAAACTGTAATTCGTTGTTTTCCCGCCTTCCAGGTTCGGTGAAGGCAGCATGTTATCAAGCCCCCAGTTATGACGTCACAGAGGGCAAATACAGCTGCAGGCTACACCAAAAGAACTGGGCCAGCGAAACCTACTTTGAATTAACTCTCAAGCACTGTCTAAAAGAACCGACTGCTAACCTTTTTATAAGAAATTTCCACGGCATTGATGAGATTAACACAGACTTCAACAAGCGGTTCTCTGGATGGAAGTGAGTCGTTTCTTACTTCTAATTAGCTTTTTAAGCGACAAAAATATGAAAAATGAGTAGATTTTGCTCATTTTTTATCTGCCAGTGGCCTATAGGCCAATCATGATTATCATATAATATATTTTTTACTCGTTTGGTGTATAGATCAGGACGATTTTAAAGTTGATACTCAGCAATATGTTATTTATATGGTTCCCTTTAGCTGCCCATTGGAGTTTCTTTCTTGGGTGGGTGAGATTTCATAGAAGTCATCATCAAGTTGCTTAAATACCGCCACTGGGAGAATAATGTTTGGTACAAAGGGTAGTGCATTGCTTGTCAGATAACAATGTAAGAAGATTACGGACTTAACACAAATCAGGTCCGCAGACCGAATTTGGATTCATCATAAAATGGGATTCGTTCAAGACTTTTCAAGGCTTTAGAATGGAAAGATTTGCCTAATGAGGGATTACTTTCGTATACCAAAGACTGGAGGCCCTGGGCATTCATTCGAGGGATGCTGTTCTGCTTAGAGAAAAGATTTGTTTAAAGTCAGTTAGATGCAGGGAATGCTTTAGAAGCATCGGAACTTGATAAGAAGACTGTAGGCAACTGTTTGTGGGTCGATTGTCGGATCATGTAAGATAAGAAAAAGAAATGTTCGCCTGGTTAACAAATGGAGGTGATAGTAGCCGAATACGGCCTTCCATTGAATTGCAGAGAAGAAAGTGGTGTAACACAAGCAACATGCCTTGCTTCATTTCTCTTTTGTTTCTCAGTTGGTTGTACACTTACAAATACCATAATGCTAGAAGTGTAATAAGCTGTTGATATTTCGAAAACCAAAAGTTCTATCCAAACAACACAAAACTGAAAATATCTCCTTAGGCTGTGCAATAAGCTTTAAAGAGGTTTGAATTCATACCCAGGTACAAAGTTAGTACAGGGACAGTTCAGCAAGAAAGCCAATATTTGACTAAAATTTATATCTTTGTATCTGTCCCAGTTTACTTGAGTTGTAGGTAATATATATCTGAGTTGCTGCGACAGAAAATGATGGGCTGTTTTGGCACAGAATGAAGAGACGAAGCTAGCCTCGAATGTACCCTGGGTACCACAGCCTCAGAGAAAGAGGTGGTGGAACAATGGGCTATCGCCTCTCATCTAACTACCCACTCTTTCACCGACCCCTTTTTCACTGAAGCCAGGGTACCTCGAATGGCGAACTTTGTTGGTGAAATTACGAAAATTTAAATCAATTATCGTAATGGCATATCCAAGCTTATCCCTCTTGTTGTGCATCGGCTTCCTTGCGCAATCGATCGCTTTGTACTGCTATTACAGGATTCTAGTCACGTGCTTTCCCATCAAAAGTTTTTTCGTTCTGTTTGGTTTCGTTTATCGTTCATTCTTGTTAAGGTATAAAGTGGGTATGTATGTTACGCTGTCTGGACTAAGCTGTATCCAAGCACTATTAGCAAGGACGTGAGGACTGTAAACCGGTTATACGTTTATATCCCCGTCGTTTTTGCATTGCAATTTCGTAATTGAATAGCTTTTGACTGCTTGTGTCTAGCTCATCCAAGCTCGAAATGTCTGCATATTCAAGCCATTATTAGTGACTGAAGCTCGGGCGGCCCCTACAGCAGATGAGTTGAATGGATTACCAAAATGTATCCCAGCAAACATTGCGCGCCGCAATAAAACTTCCAGTTAAGCAAAATTAGACGGTAATAATTACTCTTTAAAAACTGTTTATGATGATTCGGAAATTTTCAGTAAGCAGAGTTATTTGAATAGCGCTTAAAATAAGACTTTGATTTTTGATTGAACATAAAATTAAAGAAGTGTTTTTATATCTATTTCAGGACCCAGTTGTTTGATGGGAAAACTTCGCAGGTTGTCCTAAAATTTTCGCTTCTGAAGGCTGATGGAAAATATACCAAGCAGACCCGTGTTCAGATCACGGTAACGTTTTATATATTTATATTCATGTTGAAGTTCAAGAATGTATATTGCTCCCATCTTTAAGCAAGTACTCTGACTGTGATTCAGAAAAATCATTGGCGTGACCTGATTTTCCTAAGGGATACTACTATGCAAACTTCATTTATCCGTTTACCTGGAAACAAAGGACTCTTTGTTTCAAAACTTGCAACTAACGTATTGTGGCATTTTAAATTGTTATAATTAATAGGATTTCATGACTACATCTTTATATCCCAAACATTACGTCTTTAGGTAGTTTTATCCACAACTTTGATTGTCATAGCGGATGCGAAACAACTCTAATACCTAACCGAAACTAAATCTTTCAAATTAATCCGGAGATACTGAAAATATTTTGCAATTTCTGAGCAATCCGATTTTCTTTTACAAAGCCATCTATGGCCAAGAAGACTTTAATTGGTACCTTGGGGGATGTCAGTACGGCTACCAACCAACTGGAGATGGATGACTTTTTAAAGAGGAACTAGAGCCCTTAATAAGGGGGTACCATAAATTTCCCCCCATGAAATGATCGCTTATAGCCCTTTCGAGTTTCTGTTTTGGTTTTTGTATGAGAATGTATTAAAGAATGCCTGCGATTTGCAAAAAAAAAGTGCACTTCACCTCAACATCGACCTGGCAGTTGTTTAGAAAGTAAGAATTCCATCAGAGGCCAACTCTTTTTTTTAAAATTCATACAAATTGCTATGAAAGTAATACAATTGGAAAACAATTTATGATAAAAAGCCCAAGATTGAATAAACAAGCTTACATGATCTGCAGTTGCACGCTTGGCATTCTAGGCTTTTTTATAAGTCTTTTGAATATCTAAAGAATATCTGAATTTTTATTTCTGGTGTTAGTGTTTCACACTTTTTTCCCATAAAACTGACTGTATCGATTCCAAGACAAGTTTTTTCACCTTCCGTAGTTTCAGTTTATCGGAACACCCTTGATTGTAAAGTATTTCTTTTTCACAAAAAAATTGTAACATGGAATTAGGGTTTAGGATTGATTTCATTTTGTAGATCTCTACCATTAGCAACTAATCGAAAATAATAGCTAACGTGTTACAAAGCATATGAAATGGACATCTCGTATAACCCGGCTGCAAGTAGGCTACCCTGGGTACCAGACTCACTATATATAAAATAAAATAGATTATTAATATTTTTTTAACTTAAAGTGAGTCTGGTACCCAGGGTACAAGTAGGCCCATTTCCATGCTCATACCGTAAATGCTTGAATTAGCCTCCTGGGGGCTTATACGAGGGGGGCTTATACGAGGGGGGTTATATGGGGGGCTTATAAAATTATTGCAGACAATAAGAAGACATTATTAAAAGACCTTGTTTATTTTAGTAGGAATTTCTTCATGAGCATTTAATTAATCACTACCAAAAGTGTGAATTTGTTGTGGTAATGCAATAAAACGCCATAGGCAACCTCAGATGGTAAAAATCATCAACTTGAGGGGTCCAATTCGAGAATTTACGGTAGCAGTGGGGGCTTATTCGAGAGGGGGACTTATTGACAATTTGTAGTTCTAAGGTGAGGGCTTATTTGAGAGGGGGGGGGCCATTCGAGGATTTACGGTATTTATATTTATCAGTGTCCAAAACGTTTTTGCCTAATTCAATCTGTAAGCAAAGCAATGCCTTGCTGATCCTGTTCTTTGTTTCAGTTTCAAAAAATCATCAATGAATGATAGTATAATGACAGAATTAACACATTAACATACCATCTATAGTAAAAAGATGAGCGCTGGATACGTCAGTGCAGAGGTGGAAAAAACTTTTTTCTTTCTGGGAACCTAAGTATCTGGCTAAAAACTTTATGCAAGATTTTAAGGAGTAGATAAATAAACGTTCTGTTTGTGCCTACAATGCTGTATTTAGCTGAAGAAATTCAAGACGTTTATATGAAACTGACTCTGAGTAGGCCTAACTCAACATATAAGATATGGCTTTACCTAATGCATAAATGCACATAAGAGGGAAATCAACTTTAGCCAGAAATTGATGCATTTAGTCAATCATCGTGATGAAAAAACCCAAATCAGAAGGCAATAATTTCCAAACATAGTTTCAGAAGAGTCAGGGGCAAAATCATTTGAATTGTATGGTGCATTTTATGGAGAAGGCCTAACATAGTCTGATCTTTGACAAGTGAGGAGCAAGATATTGTTGAAATGGAGTCCTAACATGCACCAAATTATTTTAACCAAGCATATTAACTTATGATCAATGCTGCTCACACCATAGTACAAGAAATAATTTCTGTGAAAGTAGATTCCAGTCCCTATTTTAATCTCAGTCTAGACAATGGTTTGTCTCAAAAGCTCAGCTGCCAAAAAGATTTTTGATGGTGAGTGGTTGAGATTACTGTGAGATGGTGAATGTAAATAATGTGCACAAAGAATTTCTTTCCAATGGAAAGAGACTATGCCCTACAGTCCATTGGCAGCTCATATTTAGCTGCTTACAGGCAAGTTGAAATAATATTAAATGCTGATTTGACTTAACTCTTGTCACCAGATTTTTACATTTACTTTAACACTTCAAAACGTTTCTGAGTAACGTTCTGCTAATATTTTTATCCAGAATAATTTCTGGGAACTACGTTCCCAGGTTCCGATACTTTGTTCACCTCTGCGTCAGTGCCAAGATACACACATTATCATGTTCACTTGTTTCCGTAATTTTACAATTAGCTTTCAAGATTTGACGGAATGTAACTTTGTTCGAATTACGAGAGGTTTCGAATTATCAAGCATTGGCCTTAATAGAGACTGTGATGAAAGGGAAGGTTTCGATTTTTAGGACATCGAGTCACTGGGCACTGGCTGCTTTGCCTTTTTCAGGAAAGGCTATTGAAAATCAGCAACTTTGAACCTGTTTTTTTTTAAAATGCATATAGTCATGATAGATTGAAGGTTTCAAAGTACAAATGTCCTTATCATTCTTGGAGTACGAAAGAACATAATTATCACATAGAAGACCATCTTTTTCTATATCCATTAAAAAGTTACAATACATAAATACAAGCTACGCTACTTACAAATTTCATTTACAATACTACTTGGACGATACCCCGAGGAGCAAAAGACTATGACTACCCCGGGGCCATAGATACAGAGGTTAAAATAAACTACTATAGTCTGTCTCAAATTACACGCCACGAGAAATGTCTGCGATCAATTCAAATTTAAGAAGAGAGGTTTAGGTATCATCGCAACTTCTGCGTGGCATCCAATTTGAGGCAGACTTTAAAAATACACGACTAATAAAAGAAAAGAAAAAAAGGAACATGGGACATGGGAGATGGTGGCTGTGGTTTTATGACTTATAACGGAGTTTGAAATTTTCTAATCAAATCAAATCAAATCGACCAGATTTGTGGATGAATTTAAGCGTCAGCAGGAGTATATCTTTATTAACTTCATCTGGGAAATTTTTGTCACCATACAATAAATTCTGCATTAGAAGACTATTTTGGAGGTCGGTATGTCCATATGGTCGTATTAAAGCAGAAACTCCAGCGAGAAGGTCTCTACGTGGTACTGCAAGGGAAGGGCAAAGCAACAAAAAGTGTTCCGTATCCTCAATACCATCGTTCGTAGGACACATTGGATTTTTGGTATCCTTAAAGTTGTTCTTGAATTTGTGAAAATTGAATTTACTGAGACCAGCCCTGAGTTAAGTCAGATATGATAAACCTATTGGGTCATGAATGCCAAATATAGATCTTGCCGGGGGTCTGATTATAGATAGGAGCTTCTTTTTGAAAACAGCAACAGACGGTGCAAGTCTAATCTCAGGATCAAGTTCATTCCATTCGGATGAGCAATGAGGATAGAAACTAGATTTAATTTGTTCTGTTCTGGCCTTTATTTGCCCATCGACATCTTGGTTGCGAAGAGTAGTGTGGCTGTTGAAGTAGTGGGATTGGGTCCTTAGGATAAACAGGAGTTAGATTATTAATGATCTTGTAAAGCAAAGTGAGGCGTCTGCTCCATCTTCGGCAGCTCAGTGATTCCCAGCCAAGCTACGAGTACAACTTTTCTCGCGAAGCCAATACCCTTTCTTGTTTTGGAGATAGCTGATTTGATATGGGCAGAGAAAGACAACTTTGAATCTAGTATAATTCCTAAATGTTTATGTTCATCTACTTTTATTACCGGTATGTCATTAAAGAGAATTTCTAGATGATCAGGTTCATTTTTTTCCCTTGAAAACACCTTAAACACCTTAGTTGAAATGGTTTATGAATTTTTTTGAAATCTACTGAAAGATATCAAATAAAAACCCCAAAAAACATTACGGGCAGGAAATCATAATTTCGGTCTTGGTCTTAAAGCTCAGTGTCTTTTTTGAAGCAGGTCATAAAAGCAAACTAAATTGAGATGATGTCGTGAAGTTAAAGCTGTATACAGAGTCCATCTTACTTCAAAATAGCACACAACAATATCGAAAAAACCCAATTTATTTTTCTCCGCATGTACTGAAGCTTCGAGCTCTGAAGTTTCTTAATTCTTCTTTATTATCTTTTGCTTATTTCTTATCGCAATTTTCTTATAAAAAATGAGTGCAATACATAAAGCTGTGGTTGGGCATTCATTGCGAATTGGACAAATATTCCCATTTCTTTCTTAGACGTTTCGATAGGTATTTTATGCTGCACTTTTAAGAACATGCATTATTTACAAATCCACACTTTCTACAATTACAGGTCCACAATTTTAATTTACAACTCCACAAAGTGAGTCAGATCCACGCTTATTTTAGGCCCTGCCTGAATGATTTGAATTTCACTATGATCTATTGGCTCATAATTCCATTATCATCAGTTCTCTTTGAACCAATGCGATGAGCGCGTTCGATGTCATCGGGATTCAGACCACAGCTCATATCCTTCTAGATCTGTTTCACTTTCTTTTCACAATCCTCTTTTCCTCCTTGCTTTGGCAATGGAACATTCACAATACGAAGGCAAGAGCGTTTTCTGTATTGCTCATTCTCATCTGATTTCTTGTGAAGGTGTTCTAAGACTACCATGAAGCTTTCCAATGACACTACCCTTTTCTCCAGTGTTTCGACACGTGAGATGAGCTCGTTGACTCTTTCCTGAATCTTCGCTTCAATTTTTCCCTCAGTTTTTACGATCAAATCAGCAAGCATGGCATCAACCGTTTCTCTTGATGGAATTTTAGCCAAGTCATCCCTAATTGGAGCCAGGGCATCAGCTATCATCTGTTTGATATCTGGCATTTGCTCAGGTTTTTCTAGACCACGCCTTCCACCTTGTTTGCATGTCCACCTTGTTTGTTTGCTAGGCCCATCACTGGTTGATTGAGACATTTTCGAAATTAGAAAAGTATCTAAATAGTCCAAATTCCATACAATATCAAACAGTAACACTTCAAACTTTATAACATTTCATACCACTTCATCAGCTTTGGTTTACCCGACATTTCACGGCTATTTTCAGTTACTCCACGGGAGCGGCTGAAAACATGACCGCCATGTGCAAAAATCCAAAGGAAAACTGTGCATATATTACCATCAACCTAATGCATATATTAGCATAGATAATGATTTATATGTTTCCATTTCAGTTGACATATGTACCAAGATTTGGCAAGCCTGATACCCAACAGATATTGATTGCTGTTTTTCCTTTTGGTGATCGATCAGACTGTAAGTGACTTTGCTTAGAATTTCGTTTTAGATAAACAAGCTGTTCATAGCGTTTGTAGGAACTATAGGGGGGGGGCAATTGCTCCCTACCCCTTCCAATTCGAGATGGTAGAGAAAATTTACCTTGAAAATCGGATATTTCTTTTACGAAACAAGTACAACAACTTATAGGAGAAAATGGGAAAGTTTACTGCGCTTGCCCCAACTTAGAAAAGCTAAATTTACGCGATTGTTTCGTATTACAGAATTTTGTGATTCAACAAAAACGCAGGGATGCTTCATAAAATAAAGAAGACAATTTCTATAATAAGGTGGATAAAGGCTTAAACTTAATAGGAAAGCGCTTTTGGTTTGTTTTATTTCTATCGCCAATCGGCGAGCGCTAGCTCATGATGTGTTTGAAGAGTGAGTTCGAGAGAACGAGCTCCTTCTGCATAAACAATTGACACTTAGTATTTTCAAATTGACAGATCTCAAAGCACCTAAATGAAAGAAAGAACCTTGCTTGCCAAAAAATATTCCACAGAGCTTGGAATTTTTTTGTGAAATTTGGCTTCGTTGATGATCGTGACATAACTTTATCCCCTTTTTACAATAAAAAGATTATGATAAAAAACGCAAGGCTAAGACTTACACCGTAACAAGCCCAAGAAACAGATTGAATTTTAACTTTTTCGAATCAAAAGGTAAGTTTGAGTTGATAAATGGTGCTGTCACATTATCAATCGAGAAAACTTCGATAAAGATTTTCAAAGATTTGGCTGCTTGACCGAGGGAAAAATTCACTTCCTAGAGCTTCTAGTAAAACACTAAACGAGGAAGCATGATGCTTACCTTACCTTAAGGCAAACCGAAGTTTATTTGTTTGATTAATGTCATGCCATTGCTTTAAATCTAGAAATTAGCTAGTATTTCAAAGAACTTCTTTTTGCAGGTATTTGGGCAGAAACTTTGGAATTGCATAATCAGATATTTTTTGGCGGTGGACTCTGCATCGCTTTCATTCTGATAGGAGCGGCAGTCTGTTGCTATAGGAGACACAAATCAAGGCGATACCAACCGGCGCTCACTGAAAAAGTTCGTCTTTAAATGCAAAAATGACTGGTCAAGTCCAAACATTTGTACATTCTAATATTTGAATAATACTTTAATTGGGGTTGATAATTTTGCTTTGCTTTTAGTTTCGTTTCAATTTAGCTTAAATCTGTTTATAAAAAATGACACATTTTTTCTCTTGACTTTTTGAAATTTTTTGTAGCAGAAATGAGAAAGGTCGGATCATAAAAGGCTCTTTCTTAAAATTATTCAAATGGTTCTTCGACTTTATCAGTTGCTAACAAAAGGAAGCTAAGTATTAGCATCTCCAGCGTCGAAAAAAGTCCTGTTTCATTCTTTAAAAATAATTTGAAATTGCAAGATAAATCTGTTTTTATCGCAGCGTATTTGTATTTGTTTCTACCTAGCATCCGAAGGTAGTTTTTAGGACACTGAGAAGCTATACTTATCGAGCAGTGTCCTAGTCCTTCTTCTCGATGTGACCACACCTCGTGTTTCCTACACCTGGAATTACAGAGAGCTGGCGACTCTCCTCATTCTGGGTGAAAGTTTGGTCATGCCAGGGGCTCGAACCACGGACCCTTGGGTCTGTAGTCAGCGCCTGTAACAACTGAGCCATCCTCGCATATCGCAGGGCTGTAGTGGCTACGGGCTTAAGGACATGCTCGCTCCCTTCCAATGTACCAGAATGCCGCACGGGTGGAATACCTGTCTTTGATCTGTGCAATGTTCCTGTAACATTTTAAATTGTATTTACCGTAAGAAAATAGAACGAGATGACTTTATGATGTGATCAAAGAATGATTTTGTAACATGAGGGCAAATATTTGATTGAACCTCACAAAGATCTGGAATTTTCGTTTAACGGCTACAAATTTTTCCGTAAGTTGCCCTTCACTAGGCGTCCGTGCATAGGAATTGAGCGTACTGTCGCAGCTGTTATGGTTTAAATTTCAAAAATGGATTTTTTGGCAAAGAGGGTTGAGAAGATCAAGGGTTTTCTTACGATCCTGGTGGTGTTACACAACTTTCCTTGTGGTAAGGTTACAAATAAAACTTATTGATTTATCTGTGTGACAGTTTTTTTGGGGGGTCCGGTGACCAGCTTAAGCCCAGTGTTTCTTATAGGACACAGAAGTCTTAGATTATGGTGAACATACTGAAATTTCTTACAATCTCCTGCTTTTCTTGAAAGATGCCAGTGAAAAGGTCAATTGAGGATTTTCGCATACAGAGGGTCTTTCTGGGTCCATCTATCAGCATGGGTTTATTGAAATAAATTTTGTCTCTCGATCTTGCTAGTACCACACCCATTTTGGAACAAATGACAGTAAGCTCATGATGATTATGAATCAACTTTTGAACAACTTTTAATAAAGAATAAAACAATAACTTCTCATAAGAAAAATTTACAATATCTTGCGATAGAAATTTACAAAACATTTAACGGATTGAATCCACCTTTTATGGCTGAAATATTTTCCATAAATGAATGCCCATATTACTTAAGAAACTCCCAATTCAAAACAGCGGAGCCACATTACAAAATATATGGATTTAATACCATATCATACAGATGTAGCCAAATATAGAACTCAATTCCAAATGAGATAAAGTACTCCCCTACTTTATCAATATTCAAGAAAAAATATCAGAATTTACATCGTTTAATTGTACTTGTAATCTTTGCAAGGTATACGTTAGCAACATCGGTTATATTTGATTTATATTATAGTTAGCGTTGGTAATTTGAATTAGTTGGTTTTAATTAGCTTGTATGCATAGCTAGAAATTGTATCAACTTTAAATAAAGAAAGGAAAAAAAAGCTTGAGACAGTTTTTTTTGCATTTTTAACGCTGATCCCACTTATCTCCAATTTTTCACAGCCCTTTGTTTCGCCATCTCTGGTATTTTTATCAATTTTTTTACCAATCTCAACATTAGACTACTTGTAGAAATTTCAAATAGCATGCATATTACAGGAAATAAGTTCGTGATTTGAAATTTTATATTATCAGAATCAATCATGTAATTGTTTTTTTCGTTAATTTTTCAGTATTACCACTTCTTTGTTTTCTCTGTGATTAATATGATAATAAAGTAACAAATTTCGTTGCCAATTTACTGAGTTTGGGAAATCACCCTGGCTGTTTCCATGCTTGCACTGTCTGTTCGTAATTACCGTAAATCCTCGAATTGCCCCCCCCTCGAAAGAGCCCCCTCCGCGAATAAGCCCCACCTTAGAACTTAAAATTGTCAATAAGCCCCCCCTCGAATAAGCCCCCACTGCTACCGTGAATTCTCAAATTTGACCCCTCAATTCGATAATTTTTGCCATCTGAGGTTGCCTATGGCGTTTTATTGAATTACCTCAACAAATTCATACTTTTGATAGTAATTAATCAAATGCTCATAAATTAATTCCTACTAAAATAAACGAGGTCTTTTAATGATGTCTTCTTAAAGTTCACAATAATTTTATAAGCCCCCCTCCTCGTATAAGCCCCCCCTTCGAATAAGCCCCTATCCAAACATATCAAAAACAAATATGCCCCAAGGGGGGCTAATTCAAGGATTTACGGTAGTTTCTTTATCGTAACATAAGCCATATAAAAATCTAAATGTCATAGAAATTCCTATGAAAAAATACAGACAAAAGAAACATAGAGATGAATAATGCGTTCCCGGGGATATCTCAACCACACAGATTGTTATAGTGATGTTACAGCTAATGAATACGATACCTATCATTTATTTGAAGGCTAGAAAATCTCTAAATTATCCAGTTCCCAATTTAGAGAAACTGTTCTACCCATATTTCATCAGTATATAAAAAGCTGTCAGGGCTTTTTTGAAATGAAAAAGAGACAGCCTTTGTACCTTTTGCTGGAAAGCGACTTCCAAACATTCAACAACACATTTGTTTGATAAATGAACATAAAAGTTTTTTTTGATGTATTTTCCAGACATTCATTTCTTTGTTCATTAAACAACCTCCATGAATGTCCAATAAGCAGAGTTCTAAATTTACTAACGGATGGTTTAGAATTTTTTTTCTGCAAATAATAAGTAGAGATATCAAGGAAATATCAAAGTTAAACAAAGCTGCCATGTCTGCTCTAATTTCAGTTATTATTATACACACTTCTATAAGAATATTCAGGCTCAGAATCATCTAAGTTTTAAGAATATCATGAGAACGTCGCTCAGCTTCAGCTCGGATATTTGTGTCTCATTTTTCAGAAGTGACCTGTTTTGCGATGTTCATAACAAAGAGGCCTCACTCTGCTATACTGAATGAATATTGTTTAAGTATATTGAATACTTTAAGAATATAATAAGGCACAAAACAATATTTTTTAAGAATATTGAGGCTGGACAACATTGTAGTATTTTTACAATCAAGAGTGTACTAGATATCTTGCCCTACTAGAAAATACCCGTTTATCATCCTCTAAAGGAGATATGCCGTTGTTTTTCAGCTCAAGGCGATTGCTTTCCGTCCCCAAGTTATCAAGCGACAGCAGAAAGATATTCCTGCCAGCTTCACCAGGCAAATTGGGCATCGGAGGCGTATTTCAAACTTACATATAAACATTGCAGGAAAAGCCCAACGTTTCATATGTTCATTAGAAATTTCTATGGCATTGATGAGATCAATATGGAATTTAGTGAAGCTATCTCAACATGGAAGTATGCTCTACTTTGTTCTTCGCAAATAAAGAACCAATATTGTTTCTTTCATGATAATCTTTCACTACAGCTACAATCACTGCCAAAAGTCTTTGAACACTAACGTAGGTATTCAAAGGCAAATTCAGCCATCCCCCTCTCCCCCTAGGAACAATGTTGATTTACTATAGGAAAGATTCAAAGATTCAACAGTATTTTCGATAAAATAAGTCAGCTAAAATTTTCAAACATTGCATTACTTCCATTCCGTCAACACTCTTATTGCTTACTCGGTAATAATCTTGTTGAAAGCCAAACTTTTTCTCAGGCCACTAAATAAGCCTGCTTTACTTTTGCCCATCCAAAAGCCTAATAAAAATCACCTCACTGACATTTCTTTCATATTCTTTTAAAGAGCTACAAAATTTGATGGAAAAACAGTGGACCTGCTAACTGAAATTGTAACTTTTAAAGAAAATGCTAAATACAATTATTTAACACATATTCAAGTAACGGTAAGAATCATTTCTTTATTAAAAGTTCCTCTAAATATCTGTCAGTTTTAGCCATTAGACTTTTATCGTTTACTTCTTTTTTGAAATTTACGATTCTGTGATTTTTAAGTGCAGAGTGTTTAACTGAGGTTCCATTTATTCAGGTATTTACATTCCTTGAAGTTTTTGCATTTATTTGATAGCTTTACGAACTGCATCTTTTTAACGAATCTTAAAGAAGATAGTTATCTGTCTATTCATTTATGAGTATGTAGAGACTAGTCCCCCCCCCTAATTTTTCAGAAAATTGTTCCTTGAAATTCTTGCAAACCTGATGAAAAAACTTCGGGAGAGGGGGTATGTTTATTACTTAGATCGTCATATTCAAATGACATTTCTTGGGAAACAAGAGGTGTTTCCTTCGGAAGAAAGTGCTTCAAACAGGGGAAAAAGCGTGGTCCAAAGGGCGTGGCTCAAAAGGGCGTGGCTCAAAAGGGCGTGGTACTGACACACCTTTTGTCTCCCCTCTCCACTTATCCCAGGCTGGAGCCGCGACTGACTTTCATCTTGAACGTAATCTTCAATTTCACTTCTATTTTAACCAACTGTTTCAAAATTAATACTCCGATCTCCTAAAGATACTATCGCCATTGTTTTTTCTCCTTTCTTAAAATTTGCAAATTTCTCTCTCCGTTGCGTCCTACAAGTTGGGCATAAGAAACAATGAATAATATTCTGTTCTCCGTAATTAATTGTAATTATCATTACAATGTAGAAAATAAGATACAAGCATACAAGCTAACAAGAATAATAAATTTTTATAGGTGATGGTTGACTCCGAAACATATCTCCTTGCCGTTTTTCCAGCCCACGAAACATCAGATTGTGAGTATTCCAGCATTTTATCATTTTACTTCGTAAGTATAGCACTTAAATTTAATTTTGAAGCAAGCTCTGTCAAAGAAATGTTTATTTATTATAATATCATATAGATATCAGAATAGTTGTTGAAAAATAGGGGTAGCTTCTCTGCATTAATGCAGTTGATTCGTACCACGTCCTAGAGACAACCTGTTTCCGTTTAATAAATGACAAAATCGTTGTGAAGGTCACTAAGGTATTGAATTCGAGAATAAAAGCAAACGTCACGAAAGTGAATTTTTATTAAAATCATTTTTTCAAAGTGAATGCAGAATAATGATTATAGCCATCGCGACAGGTGGTTTTAGTTTCTGGTTTTTGAAACTTTTGTCTGAGGCTGATTTCCAAGCAGTTTTGACTGGTATGTTTGATTGAACCAAAATGACAGGCATAAAGCAGCTGAATATCTCTATATGAATATATTTGAAGAAACAGCAAATTCTCTTCTTGTTTAGCATATCAAGGTCCTCTAACCCTGAGAAAAATCGAAGGTGTTTCAAACCAAATAGGAATAAAAGCTTGTCAATGCAGAAATAGAGTTGAATCGTGTCTACCTTTGCATTTTTTCTATTGTCTCTTAAAAAAGGCTAGATTCCCCTACGTCCTTGTATGTTTTATTTCAAATTTCTCGAGTCATCTTGCTGCTTTCCAATGTTATACCGAGATCCCTAGACTGATCTAACAATCCAAGCAACAACGTCTCATCAAGTCATAGGAACACGATCTCCTCAGGGCCTACGGTGAGAAGAGCTTTTTGGAAGAAAATATACAGATTTCAAGTTTGCTAACGGATTACTGTTATTTTTGGATCTGTTCATACAGCAAGGTTTGATTAAAGTAAAACGGATAGATGCTGATTGGTATGGCTAAACGGCCTTTTTGCCTGCTTCAACTACATCCAGTCTTCTATTTAGTCTTGATTGGTTTATTCAAAATCTTGAAACTGTCTTGTGAGAAAGACTATTTTGTCCACAAATACTAAGCTTCAAACCCAACATTGAACTGTCACGATTGGCAGTTACTTGGCTGTAGGGCACCCAAAATCCAAACTTTTTTTATATCACTGTTAAATACACAAAAACAAAATACAATATTCTGTGCCGTCCACAGCAGAAATAGACTTTACGTTATCTGGTTCTTGCTATGAACGGCACTTAACAGTTACTTTTATTACAATAACCTTCTAAAAGAAACCATTTGTGAACCAAGGTACCATTTCATTTGGTAGGAGCTTGCATACGCCAGTTTAGAGCAGGCGATTTCATGGTTATGGGTTGATTACAGGTATTAGAAGATAAAATAGGTCAAAGTAAGCGAGTTGATGAAGGAAGCTGTACACCGGGATATTTATACTGATGTCATGATTCACAAAGATATTATTTAGACCAAAACCGAAAAAAGATAAAGGATAAAAAGTCGCTAACGGTCAAGTTTCTACTTCAGTTAATTCTGTTAGTTGCTTTAATATATGGTATGGATGCCTCTAGAGACATTCGATTGTCAGTTTCATTAAATTTTGGGCTACCATAAAGAAGCAAATTAAGTAAGGCTTTTGAATCGATGCTGTTTAAATCCAGTTTTGGGAGGAGGTATGAAAGCTGGCCAAAGAGATCGTTGCGCATAGGAGCAAACAGAGGGCAGTGCAGGAAGAAGTGCTCGTTATCCTCAATTCCAGTATTAGAAACACACATTGCGCTTGGACACTGAAAATTGTGGCGAAATTTATGCTCATTCAATAAGCTAAATTCAAGTCTAAGCATTGTCAGTTGTTTTATACCTAGGATATTGAATACTCCAAACAAGGAATTTTTGACGGTCTTATCAAAGTAAGTAATTTGCGTTTGAACTCGATAATTGTGGCAGAATTTCTGACATCTCCATCGAGCATATTCCATCCATGAAGAACATTTGTGAGGTATGTATTTGAAAAGCGCCTTGTCTTACTAAAGGGTATGTCATAGAAACATGTGTTCTTTCAGAAAGCAATTCTGCAAAGAATAGGAAGTTCTGAAAAAATAGAAAGATGGTTGTTCTATATCTTATCTTATATTTGGCCCTCAATCTTATAGGCTCATGGATCGACACATTGGCCTTGCATCACAAGATCATGTTGAGTATTTCTATACCTCTTTGCTTAATCCTGCTGGGCGTTGCAATTTATTGCTGCAAGAAGCATCGACCAAGCAAAAATGCAAGCAGGCCTCGTTGTGAAGTAGAACTGCAAAGTATCATGGCATTGCAAACATCTCTTTGAGTCTGAGTTGCCTCTTTTGGAACACTGATTAAGAGACACAGGTGCCTAAAAATTGATTATGTATGGTATATATGATCATCTCACAGAATTTTTTTCTTATATCCTCTTTTCCTCTAATACATGTATTATTGACCATCAGCGCAAAACTAGTTCAGAGAAAAGGGAAGAGCGTAATTTTCATTGACCCGTTATCAATTATTCACTGAAGATAACCCACAATGCACTGTGGTCTATGTAACTTATCGTTATTGCAACATGAACTCTGTGTCTCTCTAAGGAATCCATGTAAGCAGTACAATTTGTAGCTCATTCAGGATTGGACACCATACCCATTATTGGTGGGACATTATGTAATATTTTCACTGTAATCTTTTGACCATAAAGACAATTTCTTTTGGATTAAATCAGATAAGTTGTTCTTTTTGTGGCTTTTGGGGAAAATTTATTTTGTTTCAAAAAACACACAGGAGGGCTTCTCAGTGATATCCACCTTTGTTTACCTGTGAAGATTTGGATGGGGAGAGACAAGTTTTGTGCTGTGTTGTAAATGGAACCTCGTGATTTGCATATATACAACGAGAAGAAGAAAAGGAATCACTACAAAGCATGTTTTTCTCAGTAGATGTTCATTTTTCTCTGATTCCAATTTTTTGCAAAACAGTAGAGCTTTTTAAAAAGTCTTTGATAATGATTGTGCAAATCTCCCTTGGCCTCACCCCCTTTCCAACCTGGATCGGGGCCCATGTGGTTGAAAAACAATATAGATTTTTCAATACCGCCTTTACCCTTTTTTATATCGGAGACCCGAACTATTGCTCCAATTGACATGATGTTTATCTACTTTCGAACTAAACAGGGTCTACCTGTGAAGAACATGTCCTACGGTCATCTATTTTGCAGAGAAGCTTTTGAATTAACTTCTTCCATGCAAGATTCAGCTATACTAACGCTTTTGAGCACTTTGTTATGTTCAGAATTAAAATATTTTGAGGTAAGATATGTATTCTGGAAGGGAATAATCAAAAACACATTCCTGTTCCATGAATTTGTGTAGGAATAGGTACACATCAACGGGGCTACCTGGAAGGGTATAGCTTTTAAGAGAAACTTTCACCAAATTTGTGATCTTTTCTTCGCATCATTCCTTGCTGCATTCATCTACTTCTTATTTCGAGCATTTAACATTTTTCCTTGCTTTCGAAAGTCTTCTAAAGATTTCGGAGGAATTCTTTGAAAGGTGAGGGATTCGTTTTGTGCCAAAACCTGTTCATAAATATGAAGCTTATACTTTGGGTCTGTGGAGTTAGATCGTGGGCAACAAGAGTTTGAAACAACGTGTCAGGATCAGCAAAATGTTGCCTGAAGGATCAGCAATATAGGATAAAGGAAAATAATTGTGCTGTTCAAAATAGTGCGTTTTTCTTAGGCCAGGAATTTTTCATTTTATACTATTTCAAAATACAATATATATGTTTCCACGCGATTGTAACTAAAGTTTGGTATTATGCAGTTGCTTCTGCTTTCTAACAAACTTTGATTAAAAGAATTAGCTTGTCAAGGCTAAATATTGTAGATTAAACGTCATAACTTTTCCTACGAGAAGCTAATAGGGTTGAAATGTAATGCATGGGGTCGTTCTTGTTTCCTCTATTCATGGATTTGCGAAATGACTTCTTGACTCTCGTAAGAAACATTCCGATATGCGGAAACATAATAATAAATTTTCCCCTAATAATAAGAATCCATGCTTCAAGTCTTTATATAGTATGTATTCCAAATAAAACAGTTGTCCTGCGATGCATTATGCCTCCTTCAGCTAACGGAGAAGAAAAGAAAAATAGCTTTGTCTTCATCTTTTATCAAAACCAACAAGTTTATGTTCACCTCTACCAAGTCCCACTTAATCATTGCGTCCAATGTCCGATCAAGTTGCCTATTCGCAGGTTGCTTGTAACATGATCTCCTTCTATTTACCCCTTGGAATAAGAGCATGATTAAATCAAAGAAAAGGTTAATGGGTGAGCAAGCAACGCTGTCTTTGAGAGAGCAACTTGACCTTTGCTTTCTAACCACAAAATCTCATAAAATTTGATCTTAATTGGTTACAGGAACGGTATCTTCACCTTTACACCCAGCTGATTCGCAAGTGACTTAAAAATTGCATACCTTATCACTAGGGGCAACACTTTCTTATACAATTAGTTCAACTCAAAACGAAGCTGTTAAAACTACAAAATTTGAACAACTGCATGCATTTTTAAGTGAAACCGCACCATAGTACTGATCACCAGGGGCGGACCGGCTGGTCGGGCTACCGGGCGATCGCCCGGTGCTCCCTCCCAAAATTATCACAATTTTTTCTTAATTTTGCTATTAAATGAAAACTCGTATTGTTTGGTAGGGGCCCTCTCCTGCTGTCATAACACCGAGACTCTCGCAAGATTAGTGGATAGTGGATACAGAATGGTTAAAAAGATCACTTTGCGGTATTTAAGTATTGAAGAAGCATTTTCCAAAATTTGGGGCCCCATGTAAGCAAGGAGAATCCTGGGCCAAGCTTTGGAAACACTAGGAAGGTACACTTTTTTAATGCTAACCAAATAGATTTGAGAATATAGACCAGAACAGTAAAAGGGCTCAACCCCTTCAGCTCTGACCAACTTTGCTCCAGCACATCCATACGTTGCTCCAGTATAAAACATGAATGACTCACCAAAGATCTTAGGCATAAAACATGCGGTACTTACGCCAAATTATGGTGTATTTCTTCGGCAAAATTTGGCATAACTTCATTGGCGTGGTCTGACTGTGCTAGTTTTTAATTCGAAAATTTGCTGACGTGGCGAAATCCATGCGAGATTTGCCCTGACAAACTTTGCAAAATAACAGGCCCGTAGACACTAGAGGCAGGGGGCAATGACCCCTCCCAACAATTTGCAAAAAAATGTGTTTTAAGATCTTATAAGCGCAGCTTGATCTGACAGTATTTTGTAAGGTAGGTAAAGAAAAAGTTATACTTCTATCCATGCCCCCCAATCCAGTTCAGCAGTCTACGGGCCTGCATAAAAATGCATAAGTTTTAAATGTCTCCCATTTTAAACTAAACAAGAAAAAAGAAACGAGATACAACTGGAATACTTAGTTGTATTACAAGCTTTATGCACATAGAAATGTAGCCATGAATTGATATCTAAACATAGAAAGGAATGACTCGTTATTCTTGAAAGTTTCTTAGACTGAACACATTTATTTACTGTCTTCAATTGGCAAGAAAGCGTTTTTTATAATTGCATTTAGAAATTTGTTCAAAGCTATGTGTGTCGGAATTGCTGGACTTGTCGCTAAAAGTTGAGAATAATTTCTTGGCTCTTTGGTAATTGGAAACTATTAGGGAATAGGGAATTATTGTAAATGGAAAGCTTACATGTATTGCCCAGGATCGTCCTTTCGGCAAATATTCTAGATGCATTTCTGGCCATCCCTGTAAGGTCATATTTCGAAAATTTTTCTTGAATTCGGTCAGATGGCCTTTATTTAACCCCTGAACAATCTAAACATATCGCCCTTTCCCTTACTTCATTAACGTTTCGCAAACTCTGCCTATGTTACTGATGCTACCATCTTGGTTGCTTCGCAAACAATCAATTCACCTGCCTGCTCAACCAATGATCGAAAAAACATCAACCCCTATTATGTTTTGATTGGAAAATTACATATCAAGATTTTTTTGAATAATTTAGAGATTTCTTGAATAACTTAGATTTTTTACTAAGTTCTACCCTGGGTACCAGAGCCTCAGTGATCGAAAAAGGTGACCCCTCTAAATACCATTCGCCATTTTTATCACTGAGGTCCCCCTTTAAAAGCCCTTCAGATAGAAAACAATAATTGTTTCCCTTGCAATGTCATGATTTTCTCTAATCTCTTATCCTACGTCAGAATTGAATTTCCAGTGAAAATGATGCTGACCTGGAGTACAATTGCAAATCCCCCTTGTAAATCTTTTACACTTACGCCTGCATCCCTGGTGGTTACTAATTAGAATTAATAGCAATATTCCAATAACGTTTTAAGCCAGTATAAAAAAGTGATGCAACAAAAAACTTTGGGGATACCTGTAAACTTATTTTTGATTTTCAGGGCTCTTTCCCAACGAATTGGCCCGGGCCCTAAAATTGGAGCCAGTCCACCCCTGCTGATCACCGTCAACATTAAAAAACTTCGGTGGAACCTATATCTAAGATTGGGGATGGAAAGTGACTGGAACTCCCTTTTAATTGTCAAATCGTCCTGTATTTCCTTTATAACAGTATACTGAATGGGAAGCATTACAATGGGCAGCCACCCCCTTTCCCTAAAACGAATTTCGTTCCGACGGCATTGGTTGTTGAAGTTTATACATCACAAAGGGGTGTCCTCAAAATTTCTGCTGAAAAGGCCAAGTTTAAGTAGGATACCAGGTATCCATGCTGAATCACGCATTTCACGGTACTTGACTTGAATTTCACGATCACACCCCAAGAATCTCTTTGAATTTTAACAAGGGGGCTGAGCCGCCCTGCCCCCCACCCACTCCTCCACGACACAACTTCTCTATCACAAATTTTTTTCATCAACTTTGCCTTTGAGCAATCTTGATCAACAGCTCCTAGGACATCATCTTCTTGGTCTTAAGCAATAAACTTCGTCGTGTTGGTAGATTACATCAGGTTGTTTTCTATTTCCGTTCTAAGAGGCTGCTGTGCTAACATGTTTCTTACCGTTCCATTGTCGTTTTCTGCCTGACAGTGCGCTGCCTCACTGCAGAGCCGTCGTTGTTGGCAGAGCCATCGGCATTGGAATCTCTTAATATTGGAGACATTATTGTGGTCTGGTACCGGCAACCGAGACTTTCTGCTGGTAAAAAAGTAAGCACTCCATTTCTAAATTCGCTTGCAGCAATCATTTTCACGCAATCACGCGCGAATGCCTATTTACGCATTCACTCATAATTAAAACTTGTTTCACGAATTTATCAGCCACGTAACTGCAAGGGGGCAGGGGGCTGTGCTCCCCTCCCCCAAATGAAAATGTTCACAACAACTTGCCCCCTACTGGCTACAGTTTTTCCAAATGATATTTTGAAAAGCTGGCATAATCATAATTCCGTGAGCTGGCATAATCATAATTGTTATATATCTGCTTTCTTGTCTTAAAGCCTCCCCCCCTCAGGTATGGTTCTTGCTCGAGTTTGCCCACCCTAGGCATCTACAGCTACGTGGTTGGAATTCATGCATCGAAAATACCCGGATCGCGCCAAACACCAGGTAATCCCAAGTAGAAGATCAAAAGCAAATTTTCCATTCAACTCTCTGAAAAGGCCGAATTCTGCTCAGTCCCGCTGCGTGGCCCTGGCCCACGCAGGCCCACGCATATGCAACATCCAAATGGTTCCGTTTATTTTCATCATTCTTGGTTGTTACCTTGGAAACATTTCCAGAACTTTTTACACCCTGTGAAGTTCAATAAAAATTTCGCAGAAACTTATAACTTGGCTCTCTAACATATTGATAGATAAATATGTCAATTTATCACCAAAAAGCAATTTGTTTTTCTGCTCAAGCGGCTAGTTATCGTGGTTTGATCAATCAAAAGAAAGTGATTGATTAATCAAACCTATTGAATAACTGCAAATCACTGAATCACCCAGCCGCGGTTTCTCTTTTGTTATCTCGTTGTCAAGTGAACCAATCTTTTATTTGAAAACAGTTTTGCGAAGTAGCAATGGCGTTTAATAATTAATTCCTTCAACCTTAACAAATTCACGTCATTGCTGTTGTACAGGCAAGTACGAAGTTCTGGTTGGGAGAGTTCTCTCGGTATTCAATAAACTTGTTTCCCGTTACGAAAACAAGGTGCAGATGAGAAGTACATTTGCCAAATTCAGAAATTAGGCCGATCATAGAGCGCATCGATTGTGGAGTGAAATCGGAGCAGATTTAGTCAAACAGGAATCACTTTCGACATTGTGGTTTTATATGAAGGTTAAGCGAAAGGCCGAACTAGTTTAACTTTGCCTGAAAGGATTACAGATTTCGAATGATTCTCTAGATTATGAAGAAGCTAACGACGTATGGTTCGGCCATATTATTTGGCAAACTGACTTTACAAACATGGTGGATGATCTAAACGCGAACTTTTGTCGGAAGCGTTACTTTCTAACTTTACAGACTCATTTGCTATATATTTAATTCATACACAGCCCGTTGGTGATTTTCTCGTTGTTTTCAAGGTAACTGAGAAGCATTTCAGTTAAGATTGTGACAAAACAGCGCGTTTTGAAAGATGCCTTTCCACTAGGCGATCTCCAATTTCATATGACTTGCGAGGAAACCTCAGCGTCAATTCGGGAAGATTTTTGTCTCACAAACCCGAACTTGTGACTAAGTTTATTTACTCAAGGGTTAGATTTATCGTTGAACAGCTATTGGGCTTTGATATTCAATTATTGAATAAATTACAGAATTTATTTGGAAAAAAACTATAAAAACAAACAAAATGCATCGTTACCGAATGATGAAGCAACTTGGTGATGGGACGTACGGATCAGTGGCACTTGCTAAAGCAACAGACACCGGGGAAACAGTCGCAATCAAAAAGTTAGTGGTATAAAATATTACATTTTCAGCATTCATTCAGGCTGCCTACAAAAACAGCATTCTCATCATATTACATTATTCCTTTACCATAAGTTTTTCCATTTTTCATGGTTTCATTTTGATATCTAATTGCAAAATTTTTTTGCATATGCTTTGTAGTATAATTCTGTTTTGCGCAAAGGCGGTTTCGTGAGAAGATTTGACAAACTTGTTGCTGCATCAATGTATTCTTCCACACTTAATTAACAAATCATTTTCAAAAATAACCTTTTTCAAAGAGTGATGCTATTCATCTATTCCTTATTTAAAAATTTCACAAAGAACTTGGACTTAATAGATGATACTAAAATTAATGTGGCTGATTATTGAAAAACAGTTTTTTGGCTAGCTGTGTGTTTTTCAACATTACTAGAATATTATATAATGTTCTTTGAAATCCTCAATTCTTTTATTTGCTGAGTAATACATTTTTAAATTGGCTTTTACTTCTTAGAAATTATTCTTAAAAGTCTACTAGTCTAAAAAGATTAAAAATTGAAATGGGACATGATATATACAATGTATACCTTAAATAAATAGATAAAATAAATCTAAATGTCATTTAGTTTAATTTTATTTATTCTATGTTCTGGTTCCACATGCAAATAAAAACATACTTAGGTAACAACCAACATTTAAAGTTCTGCAACAAGTATATAATCAATTAATGAACAAACGTATCTACAGTGTCACAAGATGAAGAAAATAAAAGGCTCCAGAATTTTTATCAAAAGGGAATCAAAAGCGAAAATCTCTCGGCAGCAAAGCGTACCAAAGAAAGAACACTCAATTGTCGCTGTCCATTCTATTAGGATTTACTCTAAATGAATATTTTAAAAAATTAATCCACTTTCCTAATTGTTCCCAAATGACCTTCATTTCTATTGTCATCTCAGTAGACCTTTTTTTGGAAATGATAAGCCACTAAACTCCAAATAGATTTGTCTCCTTGTGCATAAGCCACCAAGATTAATGGTGCCAAATGTTTTGTGTTGAATAGCCTCAGGTGAAGACATGGTTTCACCCTCTCTCTTATCAGTTTCTTGACTAAATTTTGATATGCAAAAGCATTTGGAATATTATTCATAGTCTTCTTTAGTGAAAGGAAACTTAACAAAAATCCTATTAGTCCCCCTGGTGACATATTACATGGGACCACCTAAAACTGTCTCAATTGAAACTGTTCCATGATAGAATGAATCAGCCTTGAGTATAATGAATTGGCCATCGGCCGTTAATTGCTCCTGGCCTATATTCTGATTAGTAATGTTACACATTTTCTTTCTTGACAAAAGACAGCACAAAATAGAAGGATAATTCTCAACAAGTTTTTTGAAAGCCTTTCATATAATTTGAATATTGGATTTATCCTAATGTTAAAAAGTACTGTGTCTGGTGGCTCAAATTGTCTCCTAAAAGCTCCTAGAGTCAATCTTCGGACCTTTGAAAATAATTCCTGTTTTTACAGGAAGCATATTTTTTAATCAAAGAGTTAGCCAACACAATCTGTAATTCATTTTCCTTTAATATGCTCAACTTGTTTACATTTTTCGCTATTCTATATTGAAAGCCAATGGCTTCACATATCCTTCTGAACAGAATCTAGAACAGAATTTGATTTCTTTTAACAGAATGAAAAAGAAATTTTATTCATGGGAAGAGTGCATGAATCTAAGAGAAGTCAAGGTCTGTATGGATTAGTTGAAATAACATCATTTTCCTTTTCTTGTTCTTCTCTTAATATCTTTATGGCATAGGTATTGGTATGCGTCATTGAAAGTGCTGATAATACCTTATCATTAGCTTTGCAAAATACTTAGATAGGCTTTTTCTAGAATACTTTATAATCATGGCCATTTGATAGGGTCCTAGCCTGCTTATAGGTGGATGCTTTTAAAATTTTATATTGCATTATTAAAATTTTATATTTATATAATTAAAGACTAAATTATTCCAACATAAGCTGTATAGTATGAAAACCAAACAGAGGGAACTCTTTCAAAGGTCATCTTACACAATTAAAGTAAGCCATTTTCCAGAAATGGAGTAAATAACACAACATGCCATAGAATCAATAAAAGATCTAACATAATTGTGTTACTTAAACTGCAGAAATCATCAGAATAGTCTCAAATGCAATAATGCTGTTAACATTTGTTGAAATGTTGTTCAATTTTTATTGAATTGATATTTTTAGTCTCTGAGGAAGCTAAACCATGCTAACGTTGTCAAACTCAAGGAAGTCATCAGAGAAAATGATCAGCTCTTCTTTGTCTTTGAGTACATGAAAGAAAATCTATATCAACTGATGAAAAATAGGTTTGTATTGTTGCGAATTCTGTATTTCCTTCAAAATAGTTCAAAAAGTTTAAACTAGAGATTGCTTGAATCATTTTTGAAAAATTGTAATTAAAATTGTGATGTTATTGGAAATTGTGGATTTTAATTGGGTTTTGAGAAGATGCTTTAAAGCAAGGCAACATCTGCGGTGTCCTTTTTATGACAAAACCTGTTTTTTCTAATAAAGACCTGCAAGATATTGTCTACATATGAAGTATGAAAAATTTATCCTTGAAGTTTGCTTGAATCATTTTTTAAAAAATGTAACTCAGATGCTATGTATGCTATTGGGAATTATAAATTTTAATAAGGTTTTGAGGAGATATATACTTTAAAGCAAGGCAACATCCTTTTTATGACGTTGTCTACATATGAAGTATGATAGTAACAATTATGAAGTTTTTTTTATATCAGTTGCCTGATAAGATCTTTCAAGTACCAAACCTTGATTTATATTCTAATCTAACCAGCAATAATAATTTGCTGATTATCCATTGTTATCGTTTTAGAGATAGACTATTTCCAGAATCAGTAGTGAGGAATATAACATATCAGATGTTACAAGGAGTTGCATTCATGCATAAAAATGGTAACCAACCACATTTGATATTTTCTTCTAATATTTGAAATTTGAATCATGATTTTATTTCAAGAAACTACAACATTTGCATGCTATGCCATTTTTATTTAAAATATAGCTGGTTTTATAGTTTTTGCAGGGTAAAATAACAATTACATGTTGACAATGATTTGCAAGTTATTTTGAGGTTGACTCAAATACATCAAGGGCTTGGAAATTAGTAGAATAAGGGATGGAGCACCAAACATTGTCAAAGTCATGAGTTAAACAGAAAAACTGCTATTCAACAAACGAAATATAATTTTCCTTATACCAGATATTCTAATTTGGATAGCCAGGCCACTGCAAATACTAATTTATATGAAATCTTTAGTAAAAACTATACCAGCACTATATACAACAAGACCATTGACAATATTTACTTGGCCAATTGTCCCATGGATCTCGTTGATTTATCATGGGCCAGATGTGGCTCTTGGCTTATTCAATAGATGCACATGTATGCATTATGCATAATAGTTAGCAAACATTCAAATAGTGGAATTTTTACTTTCAGACATAACCCATTGTTCTTGCAATATAACTTGAAATAAGCAATTGTTATATCCTTTGCTTATATTAATTATGTTTTTTATTAATGCTGCTTGGAAAGTACAGCAATTTTCATAGAATCCTATCTTCTTTTTTCCAGGATTTTTCCACAGAGATATGAAACCAGAAAATGTTTTATGCAGTGGACCAGAACTCGTTAAAATTGCTGATCTTGGACTTGCAAGAGAAATAAGGTCTAGACCTCCATACACAGATTATGTATCTACACGATGGTAAGATTTCATACTTTTTGTGAATGTTTTTAAACGTCAGTAAAATAAGATTTCTTAAACTACATATGCACTTTATTTCTCTGCAGCTGAGCGGGTCTCATTTTGCTGCACTTATGTATAACCCCTAAGCTGATTGTTTAAGCCAAGATACTTAGTAGGAAGTATTTTTTGGTATGGTTATATGCATTGGTATTAAAGTGGCTCTTCTGCATCGTTTGGAAATATTTCAAATGATTTGTAGCAAATATGGAAGTTTCCTGCTCATATAGACCCACTTGTTTTGACTGGATATTACCTGTTTAGGACAGATTGAATTTTAACGTGGTTGAGGTTAAGTATATTGTTGTACAAAACAATATATTTCATAGCAGAATGGAGACGTTTTATAATCCCTGTTCCTTTAATCAAAACCGAAAGAGACAGTACTGTTTGGTTTATCCTGTTAACTAGCCTATTTCAATAGAATCATCAATATTATTTATTTATTCTGTTGCTGCTCATCATATCCGAAGAGTTGTGCTTTGCATTGCGTTTTTGATAATGAAAATAGGCCATTTATCGTCTGCCTGTCTCTATCCATGCAAAGGGCACTAGTTTGGTCGCATCTGAAACATGCAATATAAGGTCTTAGATTTGAGGATCATAGTTGCAAAGAATCCATTCTATGCAAGTAGGAACGAGGCAGTTGGCCTCTTTTTGGGCTGTTTTCTTTCTTGATAGGCTGGGTCTGGAACTAATGCTCCGGTACAGGTAGCAAAAGTTGATGTGCAAAGATCGTGTGGAAAAAAGGCCGTTATAGGAAGCGATTTATAAATACAGAACTTGAATGTGTGGCGAATGTTATTTGACTGCAGCTTTTTATCAAAGACAAGATACACGTGATCGAATTTAGGCACAGTTTTTCTCTTTCATAAATTCCCTTCTATCTACTATTACAGCGAAACAATCACGCCTTTAAAATCTCTAAACTAGGACAACGCAAGAGACCATTTAAGATCCTTCTCACAGAAACTTTCTCTCTTCTTTCATGAAACTTATTTCTTAGTAAAACGTATTTTATATTTGCGCATGACTTCCCTTGAAAGCAGTCAATTCTAAATTTGTGTTCAATAGTTAATGCTTTGATTTTGGCCATCTCCTCTTTGTGAAACACCATAGTTTTAACTAAGGCTCTTGTGTTTTAGTAAACCAAAAGAGTATGATTTAATCCACACGGACATGTTTTGTTCTCGATGATCATTTGTAAGGGTTGCTTAAAACTTTTAAAAGAAGCATCTGCTTCATTTGTTTTTTGTTGCGCTTCAAAATACTTGAAACGAAACCATTTCTTTAATTTCTTTGTCTCGTAAGTCTGCCTTTCTAACGAGACCGCGTTACGTTTGCAGAAGGTGGTTTTTTGTTTTTGTTTGTAATTATGTCATTGTAATTTTTCCCTGAAGATCCTACATAAATTTATCATGAAGAAAAGTTAAAAGCATAGAAAATAAAAATCTGCTTTAAAAATTGATAAGTCATCGCCTTTTTAAAGAAGCTTGCGAAACATTTTCTACTTGAAGTAGATCAAGGGAAGCTCTCGTTCAGCTGTAGATCCAAAAAGGAATTTTTACGAAATTCTAATGTCGATTTACAAACATAGTTAGTCACATTAATAATATACTCATAACTTTGATGAAAAACATTTGTAAACTACTTATAAACCAGTATCAAGTTGCTTGGGAAATACATTTAGATATTATAATTCAAACATTGCAGCTTCACTTTATTCTAGTAAGGTTACAGTTTTAATTTTACTCCGAAAATTAGAATATGTCATGATTCTAGACGCTAAAGACTTACAGTAGCTACTTTTAGAAATCTAGAAGTTTAGTATGGTTGTGTTTGCCTTCTTCAAAAACCAACCCCAGTAGCTAAGTTTTTTTATGAAAGATCCTGGTGGTTGGCGTCACCCTTCCTTAAGCTGGTTTGTATGAAGCAACACAAATAAATTCACTGAAATTGTGATTATTTTTGCCAATAGTTAATTCACCATCATAGACAACAGAATCTCACAACACCTAGCATCTCTAAAACTTCACGTCGTTGTCATCGTACGCCACAAAATAATATTTTAAATTGACCTCTTACGTAGACGGAATGTTTTCGTAAGTGTTTTCAGTATGAATAGTCCATCTTAGTGTTAGCAATTTCCTGTTTAATTTGGTTGAATGCAGCCACTTGCGGGTGCTTTGGTAACCGTTCTATTAAGTTCCTATGGATATTATTCTTCTTTGTTTAATCATTGAATCGCTAGTCGTGATCCATGTTCGGTTATCTTTACGATATCAACTCAACCAGATTCGTTTTTTTCTCAAGAGGCCGATGAACAAGTATCATAATGGAAATATTTAATCTGCAGAGCGCAAAGCGACGATGAAAATTTTAGGTAGACATGTTATAAGAATAGGCAAGATGCACTGGTACCCATAACAGTTTTGAAGGCAGCCAGAGATTGTTAAAGCGAAACTAGAATAGTTTTTTACATGTTTTTGGGTTGTTTTACGAAGTTAAAACGCTGTGTTCTATGTTAGACGAGAATTACTCAAATCTAATTGGTCTTAAAGATCATAACCATATCTTGCAATCCTGTTATTAAAGCCCGCACAGTCGCTTCTCTTTGACAGGACCACGTGAAAAATGACATATTAACCTTAGTTCTTTATGAAACTTTGGACTAATTCTGTCTCACCCCTCTGAACTAATTTCGAAGATGTAAATATCAGAGAAAAACACAAGGCCTCCAATGACTCCGATTACAAAGATTGTTATTCCTGGACAGTACCCTTTCCAAATGAGCATTCAGTAAAATGAACTTTTTAATTGCGAAGTTGATGTTATTATCTTTGTAATAAAGCTTGCTTTTACTGTTTTAGTCAAATAAACCCTTCTTTTATCCTGAACTGTAAGAGTAATTGTTTGGTTGGAGATGACGAGGGGACTGTACTATAAAATGCATGCTTTCCCTTATTTGTGTGTCTTATGATCTGTGCATACGATTGTCCTTCTCTATTGATTTTTTTCTTAAATCTTGCTCTATTAATGCTTTCAATTTTAACTGTAAAATTCTATAAATTTAGGTACCGTGCCCCGGAGGTCCTTCTTCGTTCGACCAATTACAGCTCGCCAATCGACATCTTTGCCATTGGCTGCATAATGGCTGAAACCTATACACTGAGACCGCTATTTCCGGGAAGCAGCGAAGTCGACATGATCTTCAAGCTATGTTCAGTACTGGGGACACCAGCAAAGGTATGTACTTATCTTTTTTCCTTCTTTATTGAAAGTGGGTACAATCTTTAGCTTTGTTTAAGCTAATCAAAACCAACTAATTTAAGTTACCACATCTAAATACATTGCAAATCAAACATAACCAATATTGCATATGTATTTCCTGCAAAGGTCACAAGTATATTTGAACGGTGAAAATTCTGAGGTTTTTGCTTTAATATTTATAAAGTCGGGGGCATTTTATTTGTTTGGAACAGAGTTCCGTATCTCTGCACGATCAGTATATCACCTATTTATCACTCTTATTAATCACACGATCATTGACCTTAAAAGTAAAGTTTATCTGACGTCTATCTATCTAATCTAGTCTTTCTAAAAATTTGACGACTTTCTGCAGCTGTTTCAATTTTAAACATTTGCAAAGCCATTTATTTGTTCTCTGTATGTAATTGTCGTGTCAACAATCGTAGCTTCTGCACAGAAGTTCAAATACCTTGCTAGCCTTTATAATATCGCTATCAAATAATATCATCGTGCTAAATGAGTTTTGCAGGGTTATCTCTAATGTTTACACTCTATTGTTTGTGCTTTCATAGGTTAAAAACAGCTTTGAATTCTGCTTAAAGTCGTCAACACGAGTTGTTACACTTGCACAAGCGGCATTCTTTGCGATGATAATTCCAAAAGCGGCCTAATATCGTACTGCATGAAAATACAAAACACATTCAATTTCTCTTGGCGTAAGCAGATAGCAACAGCAAAGCACGCCGGTTGTGCGAGAGCCTTTAATAGAATAATGCACATTTGCGAGTTGTCTATTTTGAATACTTTGCTAATCTACCAAATCGTTGATTTTTTATGAAAATGTTTATCTGCATGGCCGTGTAATGGTCCAGAATGCCATTAATAATGTTGTTGAAATTATATCATTTTATTGGCAGTCGCCCTTGCCTTCAAGTTGTCCTTTATTTATTTTATCTCCCCTGCCTTTCTCTGTGCCCATTGCAGTGTCCCTTTCTCATCACCTATGTCATTGTAAATTTTCGTTTATCAAGCAGCTCTGCTACCCTGGCTGTTTCATCCGTCTAATAATTGTTTTACATTGCCTTCATTGTTTGGTTTCTAATCTTTTCTTGTCTTTGATCGCAGGATGACTGGCCAGAGGGTTACCAGCTAGCTGCTGCCATGAATTTCAAATTCCCACAGATGGTTTGTTTGTTATGTTCAAATTTCATTTCATTTAAAAACATTTGTATACAAGACTCTTGTTACTATGAGTGTTCAGAAGAACAAACAAAAATTGAACGACGCCACGTGATGTTTAAAGATTCCGAATAAAGAAAAGTTTATTCAAAAGTTAAATCGGTCCTGTTTTATTTTGTTACTTAGAAAGTGACTGAGTTGAATGATTCCTTTACTTTAACACCGATATGTGAACATTTGGGTCTTGATTAAAAGAAAACAAAATCTGTACTGTTGTTGTCGATAGAATGTATAATGGATTACAGTACCATAAAAATATGTCTTGATTTAAATGGAAAATCAGAAAAAATCGACTTACTATAGTTTAGTTGTAGGCAAATGACTGATTATGAGGCAATGAAAAAGAACAGATTGTATTCGGTTAGTGAAGTCGGGTATAGACCATTTGTAAAGCAGAGAAGAGCAGATCGCCTTGTGTTTATAAATTTGACAATCTTGATCTTCCCTCCCTCTCTCCCAAATCACTACTCCCATTCCCTTTTAGGGCTATGCTGTAGGGCCCTGCGCCTTTTCCTATATCAACTAAAAAAAGGTTGTCATGTTTGCTTTGTTGTATGCTCGGCTGACCAAATGTTAACAATACTGGATGTTAAAGAAACCATTACTAAATTGTTTTACTAGTTTTTATAAGATGTAATATAGGCATGAATATCGTTTCATCCAGGTATCGACGCCTTTGAAACAGCTGATCCCCAATGCCAGCCCAGAGGCTATACAGATCATACAAGACATGCTGCAATGGGACCCGAAGAAGCGGCCTACAGCCAGCCAGGCCTTGAAATATCCTTACTTTCAAGTGGGACAGAACATCCAACGTGCACGCGTCTCCAAACGTATCTCTGTTGCTGACCGTGCGGATCCAGGAACGCGGTTCGATGCCGCGCGGGAAGTAGAGAATAATAGAACTTATGGACTTGAGAAAAAAGATAGTCAGTTCAGTGTGAAAGATAATGACGACTTCGGTGACTTTGGCTTTAGTGAAAGTCAAGCAAAACAAGTCGGTCTTCAGAGCAAGCATACATTCGAAGCAAAAAAGAAGCAGAGTGTGGCCAGGAAACTGTCAGAGGATCTTGGCGAATTTGACTTCGATGAATTAGACACATCATTTTCGAAATCGCGATTCCCAAGTCTTAAGAAAATGGTAGGTACATTTTTTTCATTAATAGCCTTAAAAACCTGTCCCTTCCACTATCTTTATCGCCGGTCCCTTTCAGTGCTGAAACGTTACGTTGAGATCCGTTTATAGCATACAAAACTCAATGTTCATCGATCTCACGATTTTCAAACCATCTTTGACAAAATGAACTTTTTTGCCATGTTAGGAGTAATTTAAAAAGTTTGAAAGTTTAATCTTCCTACAGTTTTATCATTTCATTTACCAGATCAAATTAGATCATATCAGATCAGAGCATATAAGTTCATATAATACAATTTATTCAGATCATATCAGATCATATCAGATCATATCAGATCAGATCATATCAGATCATATCAGATCATATCAGATCATATCAGATCATATCGTTCAGATATTACATTTTTCCAGTTCATATCAGATGTCATATATTATTTTTTTATATTATATTTTAAATCCGAATATAAGTATGTTTTTGGTTTTTTTTCTTCAGATGATATTATATTGACTCCTATCTCCATATTTCATTTTATAGTTAACTTTGAAATTATGATTTTCGTATAATTTGAATGTAAAAAGTGAGAGATTTTTCATCTGTGATATTTCAGCACCCGATTTCAAAGCAACCAACCCTAGATGTTTTCCAGTAAGTATTTTCCTTCTCTTTTAAGTTCGCTGATTTCTACTCTCCTCCTGTTTTAGTTCAAGTAATGTTGCAAAATTTCGCAAGTGATATGTTCGCATCAAGTGTAGCTACGAAGACACACAGAGCAACAATGAAGGAGAACTTCAATAAGTTTAAAAGACGCCTTATGCCTTTTCAGGGCAATAAAACTCATATATTTCAAGTTGAAGAGTTTGTTATACTTCTAGAATAAATTCTTGTAAAGAAAACTATTTTTCATAGTTATAATTAATGCGTATAACGCTAATAATTTGATGTAAATATGTTTTTAAATTGAATTTTTTTAAATAAATTGTCTTAAAATTAGAAATAACAAAAATATATGATTTTAAAAATATTGTCTTTACTTCACTTCTATTTTTGTTTCTGGTATTTGTTCTTTAAGAAAATAGCATATTATGTGCTCTAGCTTTTCATACTATTATCTTCATTCATCAATTTGTTTTTAATGGTTTTTTATTTTAATTAGCTTTGGCTATAGAAAATGTAGCTTTATTGCTCGCATCTAAGGGCAACTTAATCCTTAACAGTAGATTTATTTAGAACTAAAAGGTCAGGAAATAGTTCGATAAATTTATTCTAAATTAATCATATTGACAACTTTCTCGCTGATTTAAACTAAGTAGGATGAATAGAGCAATTTTTTGCCTTTTATTTCAAGTCTGATTTTGAATTTTCACTATGACGGCATTTTGTCTATATTGATCAGAGGGAAAGAAAGTCAAGAGAAGTCGACACTGCCAAACCTCGCAATGAGGAAGGAGAACACTTCAAGGAAGACTCCAGGCTCAGCTAAGCAGCATTACTTGCAGCGATCTCGTTACTATCCTGGTGCACCAACACGAGACCTATCAAACATGGGTATCGAAGGAAAGGTGTACGATTTGGGATCCGGTAAAAAAGTTGTTGAATTAACTTCAGGAAGCGTTAAAGGCTCTGCTAGGGGTGCCTATGTACCCTCGTTTGAAGAAAAGAAAAAGCCAGTTGGTATTGTAGGTATGTGAATCCGCTTTTCATTCAGTTTTTTATGATTTACGCCATGTTTCGATCAGTGTGCCGTTCATTGAAGTTGGCTTGGGGAATCCGGAATTAAGAGCGGCCTCAGCTGCTTCCTATTCAATACCATTCTCCTAACTCCGGCAACGCAACATAGTTTGGACGTTAGTTGGGGCCTACACCCATTTGCTTTCGGAAGTTCTGTTACTCTTATTTTCACTTTTTAAAATGCGGTTCTCTGCTATGTCTTATTGTTCTCAAAGAACCATTCTAAACTATTTTCAAGTCTTTTATTGTATAGCGTACATTTCGTCTTAAATTCTATTGACCCAACTTAACTTGGTTTTTCACCTTCATTTTCACAATCAGAAATTTATACTGTTTTATTTTTCGTCAATATTTTTCCTGTCTAATCTTACAGTATACCAATATTCTATTTCGATATTCGTGTAACTCGGGGTTATTGTTTACTTCAATCCATTTAAATACGAGCAATTGCAAGCAAGTTATTTATTCAATTTTCCCTTCTTGATTTCTTCTAAAACTTAAATGTAATAAACTAATAATAAACTAAAATTAAAATAAATTAAATTTAACGAGTACCAATATTTCGCCCCGGCAAACAGGGTTTCATCAAAGTAAGAAAGCATACTCGTCCATTTGCTTTTGTTTTTGTCGTCTGTTGCGTTACGTTAAGAAATTTCCTAAGAATGCCTTTTTGTGACAATTCCCCACCAGTGAAAATTCATTAAAAGTTTCCCTGGTTCACAGTATCTCCATCTTTGTAATAGGTGCTCCCGCAGCTGCCCCGTCATATCCATCTTGGAAAGCCTCTTCAATAACACAGCGAGGGGTATCTTATCAACCTCCCGCGGCACAACCCGAAAGAACGCGGGTTGGCATACATGGAAGGACTGACTGGACTGCCAAGTAAGTCGTCTAGTTTATAGCATACAAAACATAAACCTTTGCTCATAATTCTCATCCTGTGATTTGAAATGTCTCTGTTATCCTATTAGTAAATGAAACAATGAAATTCAAAATCGCTATTTCAAAACTTTAATATTTTGTTGCCTTGTAGGTACGGTGGAAACAGGTTCTAAAATATCGAGATTGTTTCATATGAAATAAGTCACGTGATGAAAGAAGAGTTTAAAAATTCTAACTTTAGACGTTATTTGTGGCTTTTGTAAATACATGTATCCTTAGAATTATCCAACAAATTTACAGTAGCTGCTCCGCTCTCAAGGGGCAGTATTGTTTTATCGTTTTATTTATAGTGTTTAAATTATAAGATTTGTTATATCTTTTAGCAATATCCAAAAACTATTGCTAGTAGTTTCATTATTTCTTACTGCCTATCATTTTTTAAATTTATACCTACAATGCAAACAAATGCTCAATATAAACAATTTCTACACTTGAAAAACTAAAAATGGAATGCAGCAATCCAGTATCGCGAAGTATAACTGAAATTCCATAAGGACAAATAAAAATAAGAGCTCTAAAACATAGGCCTGATTGAGAATTGGCAAATACTGTGTACATTGAAAAAAAACGCTAGCTTCGGGTATCGATAACGAAGGAGAAACCGTACGAATGAAAAACACCAAAATAGCAGACCAATTTGAAAGATGAATAACCTATTTGCAACAGTGCCTGCACGCAATCTTTCATCGTTTAAAGGTCTAAAGAGCCTATGCTTCCTCCTAAAGATTTTCATCAAACAGTTACCGTTTTCAATACCTGCAGGCTCTAGTTTTTAGAAAAAATTTTACATCATTGCAAATGACTAAAACACCACATTTCTTAACGACCTCAAAAAGTAACTTAATACATATTTTAATCTTCTAAACTCCTTGAAAGGTCAGTTTTGGTGTGCAAAATTTTCATAAAAAGGTGGTCATTTCCTAAGGCTATAGGCTTAGGTTTTTGGTCGAAAATTCATCGCCTCATAAATGAAGAAAACATCAATATATTGGCTATAAAAAAGCACTAAATGAATTAGATAACAATTTTAACTCGCCTAGACTCTTTAAAAGGTCAGTTTTGGTGTGCAAAATTTTCATAAAAAGGTGGTCATTTCCTAAGGCTATAGGCTTAGGTTTTTGGTCGAAAATTCATCGCCTCATAAATGAAGAAAACATCAATATATTGGCTATAAAAAAGCACTAAATGAATTAGATAACAATTTTAACTCGCCTAGACTCCTTAAAAGGTCAGTTTTGGTGTGCAAAATTTTCATAAAAAAGTGGTCATTTCCTAAGGCTATAGGCTTAGGTTTTTGGTCGAAAATTCATCGCCTCATAAATAAAGAAAACATCAATATATTGGCTATAAAAAAGCACTAAATGAATTAGATAACAATTTTAATTCGCCTAGACTCCTTAAAAGGTCAGTTTTGGTATGCAAAATTTTCATAAAAAATGGTCATTTCCTAAGGCTATAGGCTTAGGTTTTTGGTCGAAAATTGATTGCCTCATAAATGAAGAAAACATCAATATATTGGCTATAAAAAAGCACTAAATGAATTAGATAACAATTTTAACTCGCCTAGACTCTTTAAAAGGTCAGTTTTGGTGTGCAAAATTTTCATAAAAAGGTGGTCATTTCCTAAGGCTATAGGCTTAGGTTTTTGGTCGAAAATTCATCGCCTCATAAATAAAGAAAACATCAATATATTGGCTATAAAAGAGCATTAAATTAATTAGATTACAATTTTAACTCGGTTAGACTCTTTAAAAGGTCAGTTTTGGTGTGCAAAATTTTCATAAAAAAGTGGTCATTTCCTAAGGCTATAGGCTTAGGTTTTTGGTTGAAAATTGATCGCCTCATAAATAAAGAAAACATCAATATATTGGCTATAAAAGAGCATTAAATTAATTAGATTACAATTTTAACTGGGTTAGACTCTTTAAAAGGTCAGTTTTGGTGTGCAAAATTTTCATAAAAAGGTGGTCATTTCCTAAGGCTATAGGCTTAGGTTTTTGGTCGAAAATTCATCGCCTCATAAATGAAGAAAACATCAATATATTGGCTATAAAAAAGCACTAAATGAATTAGATAACAATTTTAACTCGCCTAGACTCCTTAAAAGGTCAGTTTTGGTGTGCAAAATTTTCATAAAAAGTGGTCATTTCCTAAGGCTATAGGCTTAGGTTTTTGGTCGAAAATTGATTGCCTCATAAATGAAGAAAACATCAATATATTGGCTATAAAAAAGCACTAAATGAATTAGATAACAATTTTAACTCGCCTAGACTCTTTAAAAGGTCAGTTTTGGTGTGCAAAATTTTCATAAAAAGGTGGTCATTTCCTAAGGCTATAGGCTTAGGTTTTTGGTCGAAAATTCATCGCCTCATAAATAAAGAAAACATCAATATATTGGCTATAAAAGAGCATTAAATTAATTAGATTACAATTTTAACTCGGTTAGACTCTTTAAAAGGTCAGTTTTGGTGTGCAAAATTTTCATAAAAAAGTGGTCATTTCCTAAGGCTATAGGCTTAGGTTTTTGGTTGAAAATTGATCGCCTCATAAATAAAGAAAACATCAATATATTGGCTATAAAAGAGCATTAAATTAATTAGATTACAATTTTAACTGGGTTAGACTCTTTAAAAGGTCAGTTTTGGTGTGCAAAATTTTCATAAAAAGGTGGTCATTTCCTAAGGCTATAGGCTTAGGTTTTTGGTCGAAAATTCATCGCCTCATAAATGAAGAAAACATCAATATATTGGCTATAAAAAAGCACTAAATGAATTAGATAACAATTTTAACTCGCCTAGACTCCTTAAAAGGTCAGTTTTGGTGTGCAAAATTTTCATAAAAAGGTTGCGTCTTTCCTAAGGGCATATAGGTTAGGTTTTCAGTCGAAAATTGATCGCCGCATAAATGAAGAAAACATCAATATATTGGCTATAAAAGAGCAGTAAATTAATTAGATCACAATTTTAATTCGCCTAGACTCCTTAAAAGGTCAGTTTTGGTGTGCAAAATTTTCATAAAAAAGTAGTCATTTCCTAAGGCTATAGGCTTAGGTTTTTGGTCGAAAATTGATTGCGTCATAAATGAATAAAACATCAATATATTGGTTATAAAAGAGCAGTAAATTAATTAGATTACAATTTTAACTCGCCTAGACTCCTTAAAAGGTCAGTTTTGGTGTGCAAATTTTTCGTAAAAAAGTGGTCATTTCCTAAGGCTATAGGCTTAGGTTTTCAGTCGAAAATTGATCGCCGCATAAATGAAGAAAACATCAATATATTGGCTATAAAAGAGCAGTAAATTAATTAGATCACAATTTTAATTCTCCTAGACTCCTTAAAAGGTCAGTTTTGGTGTGCAAAATTTTCATAAAAAAGTGGTCATTTCTTAAGGCCGTAGGCTTAGGTTTTTGGTTGAAAATTGATCGCCTCATAAATGAATAAAACATCAATATATTGGCTATAAAAGAGCAGTAAATTAATTAGATTACAATTCTAACTCCCCCAGACTCCATAAAAGGTCAGTTTTGGTGTGCAAAATTTTCATAAAAAAGTGGTCATTTCCTAAGGCTATAGGCTTAGGTTTTTGGTCGAAAATTGATTGCGTCATAAATGAATAAAACATCAATATATTGGCTATAAAAGAGCAGTAAATTAATAAGATTACAATTTTAACTCGCCTAGACTCCTTAAAAGGTCAGTTTTGGTGTGCAAATTTTTCATAAAAAAGTGGTCATTTCCTAAGGCTATAGGCTTAGGTTTTTGGTCGAAAATTCATCGCCTCATAAATGAAGAAAACATCAATATATTGGCTATAAAAGAGCAGTAAATTAATTAGATCACAATTTTAATTCGCCTAGACTCCTTAAAAGGTCAGTTTTGGTGTGCAAAATTTTCATAAAAAAGTGGTCATTTCCTTAGGCTATAGGCTTAGGTTTTCGGTCGAAAATTGATCGCCGCATAAATGAAGAAAACATCAATATATTGGCTATAAAAGAGCAGTAAATTAATTAGATCACAATTTTAATTCGCCTAGACTCCTTAAAAGGTCAGTTTTGGTGTGCAAAATTTTCATAAAAAGGTGGTCATTTCCTAAGGCTATAGGCTTAGGTTTTTGGTTGAAAATTGATCGCCTCATAAATGAATAAAACATCAATAGATTGGCGATAAAAGAGCAGTTAATTAATTAGATTACAATTTTAACTCGCCTAGAATCCTTAAAAGGTCAGTTTTGGTGTGCAAAATTTTCATAAAAAAGTGGTCATTTCCTAAGGCTATAGGCTTAGGTTTTTTGTTGAAAATTGATCGCCTCATCAATGAAGAATGCATCAATATATTGGCTATAAAAGAGCACTAAATTAATTAGATCACAATTTTAATTCGCCTAGACTCCTTAAAAGATTAGTATTGGTGTGCAAAATTTTCATAAAAAAGTAGTCATTTCCTAAGGCTATAGGCTTAGGTTTTTGGTTGAAAATTGATCGCCTCATAGAAAACATCAATATATTGGCTATAAAAGAGCAGTAAATTAATTAGATCACAATTTTAATTCGCCTAGACTCCTTAAAAGATTAGTATTGGTGTGCAAAATTTTCATAAAAAAGTGGTCATTTCCTAAGGCTATAGGCTTAGGTTTTTTGTTGAAAATTGATCGCCTCATCAATGAAGAAAGCATCAATATATTGGCTATAAAAGAGCACTAAATTAATTAGATCACAATTTTAATTCGCCTAGACTCCTTAAAAGATTAGTATTGGTGTGCAAAATTTTCATAAAAAAGTAGTCATTTCCTAAGGCTATAGGCTTAGGTTTTTGGTTGAAAATTGATCGCCTCATAAATGAAGAAAACAACAATATATTGGCTATAAAAGAGCAGTAAATTAATTAGATCACAATTTTAATTCGCCTAGACTCCTTAAAAGATTAGTATTGGTGTGCAAAATTTTCATAAAAAAGTAGTCATTTCCTAAGGCTATAGGCTTAGGTTTTTGGTTGAAAATTGATCGCCTCATAAATGAAAAAAACATCAATATATTGGCTATAAAAGAGCAGTAATTTAATTAGATCACAATTTTAATTCGCCTAGACTCCTTAAAAGATTAGTATTGGTGTGCAAAATTTTCATAAAAAAGTGGTCATTTCCTAAGGCTATAGGCTTAGGTTTTTTGTTGAAAATTGATCGCCTCATCAATGAAGAAAGCATCAATATATTGGCTATAAAAGAGCACTAAATTAATTAGATCACAATTTTAATTCGCCTAGACTCCTTAAAAGATTAGTATTGGTGTGCAAAATTTTCATAAAAAAGTAGTCATTTCCTAAGGCTATAGGCTTAGGTTTTTGGTTGAAAATTGATCGCCTCATAAATGAAGAAAACATCAATATATTGGCTATAAAAGAGCAGTAAATTAATTAGATCACAATTTTAATTCGCCTAGACTCCTTAAAAGATTAGTATTGGTGTGCAAAATTTTCATAAAAAAGTAGTCATTTCCTAAGGCTATAGGCTTAGGTTTTTGGTAAAAAATTGATCGCTTCATAAATGAATAAAACATCAATAGATTGGCTATAAAAGAGCAGTAAATCAATAAGATTACAATTTTAACTCGCCTAGACTCCTTAAATAGTCAGTTTTCGTGTAAAAAATTTTCATAAAAAAGTGGTCTTTTCCTAAGGCTATAGGCTTAGGTTTTTGGTTGAAAATCGATCCTCTCATAAATGAATAAAACATCAAATTATTGGCTAGAAAAGAGTGGTAAATCAATTAGATCACAATTTTAACTCGCCTAGACTCTTTAAATGGTCAGTTTTGGTGTAAAAAATTTTCATAAAAAAGTGGTCATTTCCTAAGGCTATAGGCTTAGGTTTTTGGTGAAAAATTGATCTCCTCATAAATGAAAAAAACATAAATATATTGGCTATAAAAGAGCAGTAAAGTAATTAGACTACAAATTTAACTCGCATAGACTCCTTAAATGGTAAGTTTTGGTGTGCAAATTTTTCATAAAAAAGTGGTCATTTCTTAAGGCTATAGGCTTAGGTTTTTGGTTGAAAATTGATCGCCTCATAAATGAATGAAACATCAATATATTGGCTATAAAAGAGCAGTAAATCAATTAGATTACAATTTTAACTCGCCTAGACTCCTTAAATGGTCAGTTTTGGTGTACAAAATTTTCATAAAAAAGTGGTCATTTCCTAAGGCTATAGGCTTAGGTTTTTGGTTGAAAATTGATCGCCTCATAAATGAAGAAAGCATCAATATATTGGCTATAAAAGAGCAGTAAATTAATTAGATTACAATTCTAACTCCCCTAGACTCCATAAAAGGTCAGTTTTGGTGTGCAAAATTTTCATAAAAAAGTGGTCATTTCCTAAGGCTATAGGCTTAGGTTTTTGGTTGAAAATTGATCGCCTCATAAATGAAGAAAGCATCAATATATTGGCTATAAAAGAGCAGTAAATTAATTAGATTACAATTCTAACTCCCCTAGACTCCATAAAAGGTCAGTTTTGGTGTGCAAAATTTTCATAAAAAAGTAGTCATTTCCTAAGGCTATAGGCTTAGGTTTTTGGTGAAAATTGATCGCCTCATAAATGAATAAAACATCAATATATTGGCTATAAAAGAGCAGTAAATTAATAAGATTACAATTTTAACTCGCCTAGACTCTTTAAAAGGTCAGTTTTGGTGTGCAAAATTTTCATAAAAAAGTGGTCATTTCCTAAGGCTATAGGCTTAGGTTTTTGGTTGAAAATTGATCGCCTCATAAATGAATAAAACATCAATATATTGGCTATAAAAGAGCAGTAAATTAATTAGATTACAATTCTAACTCCCCTAGACTCCTTAAAAGGTCAGTTTTGGTGTGCAAAATTTTCATAAAAAAGTGGTCATTTCCTAAGGCTATAGGCTTAGGTTTTTGGTTGAAAATTGATCGCCTCATAAATGAATAAAACATCAATATATTGGCTATAAAAGAGCAGTAAATTAATTAGATTACAATTTAACTCGCCTAGACTCCTTAAAAGGTCAGTTTTGGTGTGCAAAATTTTCATAAAAAAGTAGTCATTTCCTAAGGCTATAGGCTTAGGTTTTTGGTTGAAAATTGATCGCCTCATAAATGAATAAAACATCAATATATTGGCTATAAAAGAGCAGTAAATTAATTAGATTACAATTTTAACTCGCCTAGACTCCTTAAAAGGTCAGTTTTGGTGTGCAAAATTTTCATTAAAAAGTGGTCATTTCCTAAGGCTTAGGTTTTTGGTGAAAAATTGATCCCCTCATAATTGAATGAAACATCAATATTTTGGCTATAAAAGAGCAGTAAATTAATTAGATTACAATTTTAACTTGCCTAGAATTCTTAAAAGGTTAGTTTTGGTGTGCAAATTTTTCATAAAAAAGTAGTCATTTCCTAAGGCTATAGGCTTAGGTTTTTGGTGAAAAATTGATCGCCTCATAAATGAATAAAACATCAATATATTGGCGATAAAAGAGCAGTTAATTAATTAGATTACAATTTTAACTCGCCTAGAATCCTTAAAAGGTCAGTTTTGGTGTGCAAAATTTTCATAAAAAAGTGGTCATTTCCTAAGGCTATAGGATTAGGTTTTTGGTCGAAAATTGATCGCCTCATAAATGAAGAAAACATCAATATATTGGCTATAAAAGAGCAGTAAATTAATTAGATTACAATTTTAACTCGCCTAGAATCCTTAAAAGGTCAGTTTTGGTGTGCAAAATTTTCATAAAAAAGTGGTCATTTCCTAAGGCTATAGGCTTCGGTTTTTGGTCGAAAATTGATCGCCTCATCAATGAATAAAACATCAATATATTGGCTATAAAAGAGCAGTTAATTAATGAGATTACAATTTTAACTCGCCTAGAATCCTTAAAAGGTCAGTTTTGGTGTGCAAAATTTTCATAAAAAAGTGGTCATTTCCTAAGGCTATAGGCTTAGGTTTTTGGTCGAAAATTGATCGCCTCATAAATGAAGAAAACATCAATATATTGGCTATAAAAGAGCATTAAATTAATTAGATTACAATTTTAACTCGCCTAGAATCCTTAAAAGGTCAGTTTTGGTGTGCAAAATTTTGATAAAAAAAGTGGTCATTTCCTAAGGCTATAGGCTTGGGTTTTTGGTCGAAAATTGATCGCCTCATAAATAAAGAAAACAGCAATATATTGGCTATAAAAGAGCAGTAAATTAATGAGATTACAATTTTAACTCGCCTAGAATCCTTAAAAGGTCAGTTTTGGTGTGCAAAATTTTCATAAAAAAGTGGTCATTTCCTAAGGCTATAGGCTTAGGTTTTTGGTTGAAAATTGATCGCCTCATAAATGAAGAAAGCATCAATATATTGGCTATAAAAGAGCAGTAAATCAATAAGATTACAATATTAACTCGCCTAGACTCTTTAAATGGTCAGTTTTGGTGTGCAAATTTTTCATAAAAAAGTAGTCATTTCCTAAGGCTATAGGCTTAGGTTTTTGGTGAAAAATTGATCGCCTCATAAATGAATAAAACATCAATATATTGGCTATAAAAGAGCAGTAAATTAATTAGATAACAATTTTAACTTGCCTAGACTCCTTAAAAGGTCAGTTTTGGTGTGCAAAATTTTCATTAAAAAGTGGTCATTTCCTAAGGCTTAGGTTTTTGGTGAAAAATTGATCCCCTCATAATTGAATGAAACATCAATATTTTGGCTATAAAAGAGCAGTAAATTAATTAGATAACAATTTTAACTTGCCTAAACTCCTTAAAAGGTCAGTTTTTGTGTGCAAAATTTTCATTAAAAAGTGGTCATTTCCTAAGGCTTAGGTTTTTGGTGAAAAATTGATCCCCTCATAATTGAATGAAACATCAATATTTTGGCTATAAAAGAGCAGTAAATTAATTAGATTACAATTTTAACTTGCCTAGAATTCTTAAAAGGTCAGTTTTGGTGTGCAAATTTTTCATAAAAAAGTAGTCATTTCCTAAGGCTATAGGCTTAGGTTTTTGGTGAAAAATTGATCGCCTCATAAATGAATAAAACATCAATATATTGGCTATAAAAGAGCAGTAAATTAATTAGATAACAATTTTAACTTGCCTAGACTCCTTAAAAGGTCAGTTTTGGTGTGCAAAATTTTCATTAAAAAGTGGTCATTTCCTAAGGCTTAGGTGAAAAATTGATCCCCTCATAATTGAATGAAACATCAATATTTTGGCTATAAAAGAGCAGTAAATTAATTAGATTACAATTTTAACTTGCCTAGAATTCTTAAAAGGTCAGTTTTGGTGTGCAAATTTTTCATAAAAAAGTGGTCATTTCCTAAGGCTATAGGCTTAGGTTTTTGGTTGAAAATTGATCGCCTCATAAATGAATAAAACATCAATATATTGGCTATAAAAGAGCATTAAATTAATTAGATTACAATTTTAACTCGCCTAGAATCTTTAAATGGTCAGTTTTGGTGTGCAAAATTTTCATAAAAAAGTAGTCATTTCCTAAGGCTATAGGCTTAGGTTTTTGGTTGAAAATTGATCGCCTCATAAATGAATAAAACATCAATATATTGGCTATAAAAGAGCAGTAAATTAATTAGATTACAATTTAAACTTGCCTAGAATTCTTAAAAGGTCAGTTTTGGTGTGCAAATTTTTCATAAAAAAGTAGTCATTTCCTAAGGCTATAGGCTTAGGTTTTTGGTTGAAAATTGATCGCCTTATAAATGAATAAAACATCAATATATTGGCTATAAAAGAGCACTAAATTAATTAGATAACAATTTTAACTCGCCTAGAATCCTTAAAAGGTCAGTTTTGGTGTGCAAAATTTTCATAAAAAAGTGGTCATTTCCTAAGGCTATAGGATTAGGTTTTTGGTCGAAAATTGATCGCCTCATAAATGAAGAAAACATCAATATATTGGCTATAAAAGAGCAGTAAATTAATAAGATTACAATTTTAACTCGCCTAGAATCCTTAAAAGGTCAGTTTTGGTGTGCAAAATTTTGATAAAAAAAGTGGTCATTTCCTAAGGCTATAGGCTTAGGTTTTTGGTCGAAAATTGATCCTCTCATAAATGAAGAAAACATCAATATATTGGCTATAAAAGAGCACTTAATTAATTAGATTACAATTTTAACTCGCCTAGAATCCTTAAAAGGTCAGTTTTGGTGTGCAAAATTTTGATAAAAAAAGTGGTCATTTCCTAAGGCTATAGGCTTAGGTTTTTGGTCGAAAATTGATTGCCTCATAAATGAAGAAAAAATCAATATATTGGCTTTAAAAGAGCAGTAAATTAACCAAAATACAATCTTTACTCATCTAGACGCCTTGACACAAAAATATAGTGGGGGTGGTCTGTATCGGATATGAAGGGTATGGTAAAGTATGGTTGGGCACTGTATGCTTTGTATAGAAGGGTATGGTAGATAATGGCATGCTATTTATATAGAATACAAAAATGCTCATTTTTCTTTTGGATAATGGCAAGGGTGCTAAATAGAATACAAAAATATAACGGGGGTGGTTTGTATGATATATAAATGGTATGGCTTTCTCTTACTTGTAATATCTTGTAAACAATCCTCCACAGTACAATTGTGTGATTCATCAAAGCTACATGAGTTATGTTGAATGCTTCATTCAAAGAACTATTCTTCTTAAAAGTGATCCTTGCCTTTTTCTTCACTGTATCCACAATAGATTTGCTCCAAGATTGCCACCACGATCCATCTTAATATTTCTCTGTAGTCTCTTCAGCACTGGCAATGTTGAATTGTTTAACTAAAAATATGTATACATATCTTAATTCCAAGAACACAAGGTTTTGAAAGACGTGCTTTTCAAACAAAAACAAACTAGAAAAATCATCTAGAAAAATCTAGAACCATGATCAAACTAGTTACAAGTTACAAGGCCTTATGGAATTTGGTGGTCAGACCCATCATTCCTATCTCTCTAAGCAACTCACAGATTCCAAGTTCTGACTGTTCAGAATATGCAATCAATGCAAGATCATTTACAAATGTTATCTCCAGTGGAACCAGGCCTGGCCGTTTGAGGCGAGCGATTGCATTTGTACATGATATCCTCCAGTGGAACTTTGTTTCTATCATTTCTTACTCCTATTACTGTTACACCAATGAACAGAAAAGGACTCTACATAAAACCTAAATTCATCTCTGAACACCAATACTAAAGATCATTTCAAAAAGAGTTGTATTTACCAAACATAACATTCATTCATTTATTCATTCGTTCATTTTGCATAAATTTTACTGATAATAAGTAATAACAAAAAACTGTCCAGCAACAGAATTTAGTATAAGCTAATAACAGAAAAATCCATCCAGTTTACAAATGTTGGAAATAAAAGAAAAAAACTTCAAAGGTGCAACATCTGTATTGGTTTTCAGCTAAACAAAATATGTTTTTACTGTTTTTACTTTGCACAACATGTGACAAAATAATTTACACTCTTTTTATACGGACTAATTTCATAAGAAAACACATACCCTCAAAATTGGGCAAAATTGAAAAACCAATTAAGAACAAGCAGAGGCTGAGCTACTTCAGAATGAATTTTGGAACAATGTTTAATCTCAGAAATGAGGATTGTTGTCATCTAGGGGTGCTTTTTTGGTGAATATCCAACTTGATGGCAAATAAGTGATACATCGTTCACTTTGCTTGCAAACAGTGTCTCAACACTTCCCTAGATTGCAGTAGCTAGCAATTTCATTGCTTACATCCTATTAATTTAATAGCAAACTAAGAACAATCCAGCCTCAGATTATCGAGAGAAAAAATAAGAACAGCCAGCGTGAATTTCAATTTACTGGTTCTTTTAAAAAATGAGTACATCTCTGCTAAGTAAGAAGTGGTTTTAATGTTTACAGCTCAGTCCCTAAACAAATCGTATCACAATTTACACTCTTCCCTTTCGAAAATGCAAGCATGAAAACAAGGAAAAACAAGCTTACCGCCAAGCACGATTGCGAAATGAAACTGTACTTTTTGGAAAGTAATCCGCTTCTTAAACGAAGTTTGTCAGAGGCAACACGAGAATAGCATCATAAATTGATAAACAACTCTTACCTTGTCTCTCTCGCAGCCATTTTTATCATCAATGTGGAAATATTCAGGATGATTTACTTCGGCCTACATGGCCAATAATGCGTCATGACCCTGTCATCTGCAGAGCGCCGATAAGCAACTGAACTCAGTGACCAATACAATCAGCCTTGTTGCAAAATGTCGAGTAGCAGTCAACTTTTCTGTAGATGAGAAGTATTTAGTTGATTTCCTTCGAAGTAGATCAATAATAAACCAAGAAGGCTCGCCAATCTGAACGTCCTTGGAAATTAACGACAACAACAGTTTTTTGTCCAGCCTCCTTTTCGGTAAATTCAACACTGAAGGCGCTAAGGCGCTTCTTTGTAATTGACAGTCGAGGGTTCGGGGGCTCGGGAAGATCAGGACATTGACCCCAAAGAGTTTGATAATCCAAAAATAATAAGCTTAACTCTAACTTCGAGACACCCTCGAATAACTCAAAATTCTAGACAATCACACCAGTAAAGAACTTCAACACCCTCTCAAACGGTACCTCTCTCTCGTGTTCTTGGTTCCATTCTGAAAACATTTTTGGGAAATTGTTCAGAAGGAAGAATTGTCCGAAAACTAATTTTTGCAGGGGCGTTATGGCTAGGCGGGACACCGGAAAATTTCCCGGTGGGCCCCTAGCAAGTAAGCTTGTAAAACCCAGGAAAATATTTAATATGAACAAAATCCTTCGTGAGGAAATGCCTCACTTACATATAGACTTAAGTTCACAGTTTATAATTAGAGGAGGACAACATATACTAACAGGCCCTTGTGAAAAAGATGTCTTGAATATGAATATAGTCGCCGAGGGGTAGAGAAGGAGGGGCAAACTGCCCCAGGGCCTCGAGAACTGAATATTAACGAAACGCAACAAGTATGCCTAAAAATTGTCAAACGTGGTAAGCGACTGTAAAAACAGTCTCAACTGTGTTTCAACTAATTTTAAGGGCGTGACCGGACAAATTTTCTGCTCGCTTCCCTCGCAGTGCATTCAGGTGTTTGTTACGTTTGTGTTTGTATCAATTGAACACAATCTTTTGATGGTATAAAACTTGAAAATAGCTTTGAAAAAAGCAAACATTTGATAAAACTTTACAATGAAGGATAGAATAAAACAACATATTCTGTCTAGTATTAGAAACAAAACTCATCCCCAAAGAGAACACCAACCTCGGTCTTGCAGATCTAAAACTAAACATGCGATTCTGCTATTGGGCAGCATTTATTGGGAAACCAAGATTGTGATCTCGTTACTGATTGGCCTACTTAGATCCACAACTGGGGTTCTCAATTACTTTAAATACCGGGCAAGAAAAACAGATATATTTTCTTGTGTAGGCTGTTCAAAAAGAAAATCAGATCTCATTTTCACCAGGGTAAGTTAGTGGTAAGATAGACAGGCCCTTTATTTCGTGCCTGCCTATCTCATCTACCTTCGCATAAATCCAAAAGAAATTTTTCACAAAGGTTTGTAACTTTATGTTTCGTATACCAGGCTGAGTCAGAAGATCCTTCTATGCTATTTTTAGGCTAGAACGTTAATCTTTGTTAGTCTCTTGTTGAGCCGATTTGAAGCGCTTGAAGTCAGGTCGAGGGACTGCAAAGCGTATTTTAAAGAAAGGCCAAATCTTATGTTAGTTGATGCATTTAGTCAAGGCCGTATGTTTGACCAGATCTTTGTGGCTTACTATGATTTGATCGATAAGAGTGCTTGACGTCGATGTTGTTCTCGCTGGCTTTGAAACAATCTGATGCATGTTGTATTGTTCCAGTAAGCCTAAATACTTTTTGCTATCAGCTTTATCTGGTGAGAGAAGATCGATATTTGTGTCTCCAGTTATCATTACAGCACCATCCCAACTTGCTTTCACATATGATATCACTTTGTCAAGTTGTTCTAACCAATTGTTGAATCTTAAGATTTTATCTGATCGAAAGATGACTCCCATCAATAATTTCGAGTTCTTATTTTTTCCAGCTAACTCAATCCATAGATGTTCTAAATCCTGCCCTTCGCTTTCAATATTTTTCCTTCTTTTGTACTTTATCCCGGAATTTACGTAGCACCCTACACCGCCACCTCGTATGTTGTCTCTGTTGTTATACTCTATTTCAAAATTTTTTGGACACAAGCGGTTGGGTGTTCAAGTGTAAGACTTTTAGTAATGATCGTTTTTCGCTGATGATCTTTAAGAACCCGTTTACACGAGAGCGGATCCGAACTGGATCGGATCCAAAAGAGTACGGATAGGCCTTGCATTTACACAGGAACTGGTGGATCCGTATACTTTTGGATCCGCTATTCGAACACTTCTGGGATCGCTTTCAGAGGTGATCCCGTATGGATCCGATCTTGACCGGATCCTGTGTAAACGGGTGGATCTGGTCTAGATCGGATCTGTCTACGTTATTTGTCGTAGACAGATCCGATCTAGACCAGATCCACGCGAAAGTATGACAGAATATTTCTCAATTCAAGGTAGTTCGAATATGTAATCCGTGGCTTTTTGTCGCCAGAAAACCGAACATCAAGTTGATAGACTACTGTGTTGAAGAATTATTACGAAACTTTGACGATATGTCGTCGTACTTTGTCCTTATATTTTCCCAATCCTGCCCATCTGCAAGCTTTGCAGTTTTGTAGTCTAATACTACTTTTAAAAGTAGCGCGGCTTAAAAGTAAAATGTTACGTAATTATCCATCTAGCCGGCCTGTTACGAAAAGTGTTTCACCCAACCCAAAATTTTAGATAGACGCCCCTGGATTAGAATAAATAACATTTGAATTTTTTTCTGGAATAAAAATAATTTTCATAAGAAAATAAGGATTTTCTAGAACTGCCAATTTTTGTCAAAAGGTAGCGCTGCAAGCTTAGAAAAATGGGTTTTTCTTATAAACCTGTCGATTAAACCTTTTCTTTAAACCAATTCGTTTCGAGATGATCACAATAACAAGAAATGAATTGAATTCTGGAAAAAAGTCACTTTTTATTGAAAAATTCCGGAATTGTAGTTGCGAGAAACGTTAAACCGAATTGTGATAAAAGATCACTTCAAGACAAAAGGTCAATTTTTCATAAATTTTTTCATGTTGAATTCTGTCAAATTACTTCTGGATTGTCTTCAATAATTCAATTTAGATCCGTAATGAAAGTGACGGGTCACTTTTTGCTAAAAAGCAAACGCTAAAGGCTGAGAAATGAAGTGAAATATTTCCAAAAAACCTTTAATTAATTGGTTTTTTTAAATTGCGCGAAATAGCGAAAACATAGCATACTAAAAAGTGTCTAAAAATATGTAAATTCCTTTTTCAAAATTAGCATTAAATAGCAGAACTATAGCATACTTAAGTGCTTTTCGTCCGACATTCTGCACAGTATAAACGTCGGATGATGACCGAAAATAAGCTGAAAATTTATATCCAGATGTGGATCGAAAGAAAACGTGAAAGGAAGAAAGATGCGTTGCTTGGCTCTTCTGTTTACTATCAACCAGCCACCGCTAGCCTCAGGGGCTGAATAACACAATACTTGATTCACGGATTATCATCGACTTGTTACTCTTTGCTCTGGTTGAAATTTCTTTGTATTTGGTAGGCAGTTTAAGAAACCTGATAATAAAAAGCCTCTAGAAATTTCATTGTAATGTAGACAAGAGTTGTAATGGGGAGTAAAATCGTCAATCCATAAAATAATTGGATAATAGCTAAACAATTAAAAAATGACCCCAATTATTGGTACTAAGACTTTTTCTTATAACAAACTATTTCGTTTAGGTATAAACTAAAATTTTTCATTTTCAACAACTCAAATTCTTCATTATGCGCACCACTCATTCCCTGATCATGATTTTGTAAATGAAATTGATTTAGACTATAAAAGGCTAGAGCTCTGTTTTTAACTTGACCAACATCTTGAATGGGATTTCTACACGTTCAACGTTTCTCAAATATCCAATGATAAAGCCAAACTTTCTAACAGGAAATTGGGTAGGGGCCATGCCTCATCCCTCATAACCTCCGTCACAGGATACCAACCGTTTTCTGTCATGAATGTAGCCAGCTTTTCAACGACGACTCAGCTAAGCATTTATTGGTACGATCCAAGCCTTCGGCATTTCTTGGAAAATTACATACTAACTTTCCCCAACCAAAAGTCTTCCTTCCAATACTGGTGCTGTGCATCTATAGGCAGCATCATAAAGCACAAATCCCTAAATCAAAAAGAGATAATTACTTCAAGTCAATTAATTGCTACATACAGTTAGTGATCAAAAGTATTGCACAAGTTTGACAAATCAGTAATAGCGGCCGCCTTTTATCAACAAATCGCAATTCAAACCACTTTTATGAAGAAATTAGAAGTCTTTTTATGGGTAAAATCCAATCACGCCAAACTTTAAACCATTGGCAACACTTTTAATTTAAAAATTGAGAAAGTCACTTTTTTAAAAGTAAAAAATTTAAACTTTCTATTGGACAGTCGGGCAGCATTGAGACCTTTGTGAGACCTACTAGAAGCTTGTCAAAAGGTTTTCTAACAGGTTCTACTAATCGCGAAATGATAGGTTTAAATACGTCCACAACACCATTTGTGGAGTTTACGATGAATTTCAGGCCCGTAACTCTCAAAAAAGAAGTAAGTCTTTTTTCAAAAAATCCATGATCCCGGATATGCAAAATAACTAAAAAAAATGTGAATTTTCGAAAAAAATTATTTTGGCTCGAAACAACCTAAAAAGCTTTAAATTACGTCCGCAACACTATTTGCGGAGTTTCCGATGAATTTCAGGCTCGAAACTCTCAAAAAAGAACGTAGTAATTTTTTTAAAAATCCATGACCCCCGGATATGCCAAAAAACTCAAAAAATTGTGAATTTGCGAAAAACTTTATTTTGGCTCAAATCAACCTAAAAAGCTTTAAAATACGTCCAAAACACCATTTGTGGAGTTTCCGATGAATTTCAGGCCCGTAACTCTCAAAAAAGAAGTAAGTCTTTTTTCAAAAAATCCATGATCCCGGATATGCAAAATAGCTCAAAAAATTGTGAATTTTCGAAAAAAAATTATTTTGGCTCGAAACAACCTAAAAAGCTTTAGAATACGTCCGCAACACCATTTGTGGAGTTTCTGATAAATTTCAGGCCCGAAACTCTCAAAAAAGAAGTTAGTCATTTTTCAAAAAATCCATGATCCCGGATATGCAAAAAACTCAAAAAATTGTGAAATTTCGAAATAATTTATTTTAGCTCGAAACAACCTAAAGAGCTTTAAAATACCTCCGCAACACCATTTGTGGAGTTTCCGATGAATTTCAGGCCCAAAACTCTGAAAAAAGAAGTAAGTCTTTTTTCAAAAAATCCATGATCCCGGATATGCAAAATAACTCAAAAAATTGTGAATTTTCGAAAAAAAATATTTTGGCTCGAAACAACCTAAAAAGCTTTAAATTACGTCCGCAACACTATTTGCGGAGTTTCCGATGAATTTCAGGCTCGAAACTCTCAAAAAAGAAAGTAGTAATTTTTTTAAAAATCCATGACCCCCGGATATGCAAAATAACTCAAAAAATTGTGAATTTGCGAAAAACATTATTTTGGCTCAAAACAAATAAAAAGCTTTAAAATACGTCCAAAACACCATTTGTGGAGTTTCCGATGAATTTCAGGCCCAAAACTCTCAAAAAAGAAGTAAGTCTTTTTTCAAAAAATCCATGATCCCGGAAATGTAAAATAACTCAAAAAATTGTGAATTATCGAAAAAAATTATTTTGGCTCGAAACAACCTAAAAAGCTTTAAATTACGTCCGCAACACTATTTTCGGAGTTGCCGATGAATTTCAGGCTTGTAACTCTCAAAAAAGAACGTAGTCATTTTTCAAAAAATCCATGACCCCGGATATGCAAAAAAACTCAAAAAATTGTGAATTTGCGAAAAACTTTATTTTGGCTCAAAACAACCTGAAAAGCTTTAAAATACGTCCAAAACACCATTTGTGGAGTTTCCGATGAATTTCAGGCCCGAAACTCTTAAAAAAGAACTTAGTCATTTTTAAAAAAAACCATGATCCTGTATAAGCACAAAAAGAATTGTCAATTTTCAGCAAAAAACTTTTTTACTCAAAAGAATTAGAAATGCTTACAAATACCTTTGTTTGATCATTTCATGACTTTTCAGTGGCCTTCCAAGTAACGTCTGAAAGAAAAAGGTTATGCGAAGATTAAACATTTTTTATCTTTCCAAAAACATAAAATACTAAAGTTTTAAACAACGAATTTTTCCTTCGAAACAACCTAAATTAACACAATTAACGTTCGCAACAACAAACTTCAAGGCCCATATTTCTCAAAAAAGAACTTAGTTATTTTTCAAAAAATCCATGCAAAAAGATTCAAGAAATGAGAAATTTATACCAAAATTTTTTTTGGCTCAAAAAAACTTAAAACGATTTAAAAAACGTCCGCAATACCATTGGTGGAGTTTCCGATGAATTTCAGGCCCGAAACTCTCAAAAAAGAAGTCAGTCATTTCTCAAAAAATCCATGATCCCGGATATGCAAAAAAACTCAAAAAATTGTGAATTTTCGAAACAATTCATTTTGGCTCGAAACAACCTAAAGAGCTTTAAAATACCTCCGAAACACCATTTGTGGAGTTTCCGATGAATTTCAGGCCCGAAACTCTCAAAAAAGAGGTCAGTCATTTCTCAAAAAATCCATGATCCCGGATATGCAAAGAAACTCAAAAAATTGTGAATTTTCGAAACAATTCATTTTGGCTCGAAACAACCTAAAGAGCTTTAAAATACCTCCGAAACACCATTTGTGGAGTTTCCGATGAATTTCAGGCCCAAAACTCTCAAAAAAGAAGTTAGTCATTTTTCAAAAAATCCATGATCCCGGATATGCAAAAAAACTCAAAAAATTGTGAACTTTCGAAAAAATTTATTTTAGCTCGAAACAACCTAAAGAGCTTTAAAATACCTCCGCAACACAATTTGTGGAGTTTCCGATGAATTTCAGGCTTGTAACTCTCAAAAAAGAACGTAGTCATTTTTCAAAAAATCCATTATCCCAGATATGCAAAAAAACTCAAAAAATTGTGAATTTGCGAAAAACTTTATTTTGGCTCAAAAGAACCTGAAAAGCTTTAAAATACGTCCAAAACACCATTTGTGGAGTTTCCGATGAATTTCAGGCCCGAAACTCTTAAAAAAGAACTTAGTCATTTTTAAAAAAAACCATGATCCTGTATAAGCACAAAAAGAATTGTCAATTTTCAGCAAAAAACTTTTTTACTCAAAAGAATTAGAAATGCTTACAAATACCTTTGTTTGATCATTTCATGACTTTTCAGTGGCCTTCCAAGTAACGTCTGAAAGAAAAAGGTTATGCGAAGATTAAACATTTTTTATCTTTCCAAAAACATAAAATACTAAAGTTTTAAACAACGAATTTTTCCTTCGAAACAACCTAAATTAACACAATTAACGTTCGCAACAACAAACTTCAAGGCCCATATTTCTCAAAAAAGAACTTAGTTATTTTTCAAAAAATCCATGCAAAAAGATTCAAGAAATGAGAAATTTATACCAAAATTTTTTTTGGCTCAAAGAAACTTAAAACGATTTAAAAAACGTCCGCAATACCATTGGTGGAGTTTCCGATGAATTTCAGGCCCGAAACTCTCAAAAAAGAAGTCAGTCATTTTTCAAAAAATCCATGATCCCGGATATGCAAAAAAACTAAAAAAATTGTGAACTTTCGAAAAAATTTATTTTAGCTCGAAACAACCTAAAGAGCTTTAAAATACCTCCGCAACACAATTTGTGGAGTTTCCGATGAATTTCAGGCTTGTAACTCTCAAAAAAGAACGTAGTCATTTTTCAAAAAATCCATTATCCCAGATATGCAAAAAATCAGAAAAAATTAGAAATTTATACAAAAATTTTGTTTTGCTCGAAACAACCTAAAAAGCTTTAAAATACGTCCGCAACACCACTTGTGGAGTTTCCAATGAATTTCAGGACCAAAACTCTCAAAAAAAAATTAGTCATTTTCCAAAAAATCCATGATCCAGGATATGCAAAAAAACTCAAAGAACTGTGAATTTTACAAAATAAAAATTTATTTTAGCTCGAAACAACCTAAAGAGCTTTAAAATACCTCCGTAACACCATTTGTGGAGTTTCCGATGAATTTTAGGACCAGAACTCTCAAAAAAGAATTTAGTCATTTTTCAAAAAATCCATGATTCCGGATATGCAAAAAAACTCAAAAAATGAGAAATTTATACAAAAACTGTTTTTGGCTCGAAACAACCTATAAAGCTTTAAAATAAGTCCGCAACACTATTTGCGGAGTTTCCGATGAATTTCAGGCTCGAAACTCTCAAAAAAGAACGTAGTAATTTTTTTAAAAATCCATGACCCCCGGATATGCAAAAAAACTCAAAAAATTGTGAATTTGCGAAAAACTTTATTTTGGCTCAAAACAACCTAAAAAGCTTTAAAATACGTCCAAAACACCATTTGTGGAGTTTCCGATGAATTTAAGGCCCAAAACTCTGAAAAAAGAAGTAAGTCTTTTTTCAAAAAATCCATGATCCCGGATATGCAAAATAACTCAAAAAATTGTGAATTTTCGAAAAAAAATATTTTGGCTCGAAACAACCTAAAAAGCTTTAAATTACGTCCGCAACACTATTTGCGGAGTTTCCGATGAATTTCAGGCTCGAAACTCTCAAAAAAGAAAGTAGTAATTTTTTTAAAAATCCATCACCCCCGGATATGCAAAATAACTCAAAAAATGAGAAATTTATACAAAAATTTTGTTTTGCTCGAAACAACCTAAAAAGCTTTGAAATACGTCCGCAACACCACTTGTGGAGTTTCCAATGAATTTCAGGACCAAAACTCTCAAAAAAAAAGTTAGTCATTTTCCAAAAAATGCATGATCCAGGATATGCAAAAAAACTCAAAGAACTGTGAATTTTACAAAAAAAAATTATTTTAGCTCGAAACAACCTAAAGAGCTTTAAAATACCTCCGTAACACCATTTGTGGAGTTTCCGATGAATTTCAGGACCAGAACTCTCAAAAAAGAATTTAGTCATTTTTCAAAAAATCCATGATCCCGGATATGCAAAAAAACTCAAAAAATGAGAAATTTATACAAAAGTTTTTTTGTCTCGAAACAACCTAAAAAGCTTTAAAATACGTCCGCAACACCATTTGGAAGTTCCTGATAAACTTCAGTCCGGAAACTCCCAAAAAAGAATTTAGTCATTTTTTAAAAATCCATGACCCCGGATATGCTAAAAAATTCGAATAATGAGTAATTTATACAAACATTTTTTTTGGCTCGAAACAACCTAAAAAGCTTTAAAATACGTCCGCAACACCATTTGTGGAGTTTCCAATGAATTTCAGGCCCGAAACTCTTAGAAAAGAAGTTAGTCATTTTTCAAAAATTCCATGACCCCGGATATGCTAAAAAATTCGAATAATGAGTAATTTATGCAAACAATTTTTTTTGGCTCGAAACAAACTAAAAAGCGTTAAAATAAGTCCGCAACACCAATTGTGGAGTTTCCAATGAATTTCAGGCTTGTAATTCTCAAAAAAGAACCTTGGCCTTTTTTCCAAAAAATCCATGATCCCGGATATGCAAAAAAACTCAAAAAATGAGAAATTTATACAAAAACTTTTTTTGGCTCAAAACAACCTAAAAAGCTTTAAAATACGTCCGCAACACCATTTGTGGAGTTTCCGATGAATTTCAGGCTCGAAACTCTCAAAAAAGAACGTAGTAATTTTTTTAAAAATCCATGACCCCCGGATATGCAAAAAAACTAAAAAAATTGTGAATTTGCCAAAAACTTTATTTTGGCTCAAAACAACCTAAAAAGCTTTAAAATACGTCCAAAACACCATTTGTGGAGTTTCCGATGAATTTCAGGCCCAAAACTCTGAAAAAAGAAGTAAGTCTTTTTTCAAAAAATCCATGATCCCGGATAAGCAAAATAACTCAAAAAATTGTGAATTTTCGAAAAAAAATATTTTGGCTCGAAACAACCTAAAAAGCTTTAAATTACGTCCGCAACACTATTTGCGGAGTTTCCGATTAATTTCAGGCTCGAAACTTTCAAAAAAGAAAGTAGTAATTTTTTTAAAAATCCATGACCCCCGGATATGCAAAATAACTCAAAAAATTGTGAATTTGCGAAAAAATTTATTTTGGCTCAAAACAAATAAAAGCTTTAAAATACGTCCAAAACACCATTTGTGGAGTTTCCGATGAATTTCAGGCCCAAAACTCTGAAAAAAGAAGTAAGTCTTTTTTCAAAAAATCCATGATCCCGGAAATGTAAAATAATTCAAAAAATTGTGAATTATCGAAAAAAATTATTTTGGCTCGAAACAACCTAAAAAGCTTTAAATTACGTCGGCAACACTATTTTCGGAGTTGCCGATGAATTTCAGGCTTGTAACTCTCAAAAAAGAACGTAGTCATTTTTAAAAAAATCCATGAACCCGGATATGCAAAAAAACTCAAAAAATTGTGAATTTGCGAAAAACTTTATTGTGGCTAAAAACAACCTAAAAAGCTTTAAAATACGTCCAAAACACCATTTGTGGAGTTTCCGATGAATTTCAGGCCCAAAACTCTGAAAAAAGAAGTAAGTCTTTTTTCAAAAAATCCATGATCCCGGATATGCAAAATAACTCAAAAAATTGTGAATTTTCGAAAAAAAATATTTTGGCTCGAAACAACCTAAAAAGCTTTAAATTACGTCCGCAACACTATTTGCGGAGTTTCCGATGAATTTCAGGCCCAAAACTCTCAAAAAAGAAGTTAGTCATTTTTTAAAAATCCATGACCCAGGATATGCTAAAAAATTCGAATAATGAGTAATTTATACAAAAATTTTTTTTGGCTCGAAACAACCTAAAAAGCTTTAAAATACGTCCGCAACACCATTTGTGGAGTTTCCAATGAATTTCAGGCCCGAAACTCTTAGAAAAGAAGTTAGTCATTTTTCAAAAATTCCATGACCCCGGATATGCTAAAAAATTCGAATAATGAGTAATTTATACAAAAAATTTTTTTTGGCTCGAAACAAACTAAAAAGCGTTAAAATAAGTCCGCAACACCAATTGTGGAGTTTCCAATGAATTTCAGGCTTGTAATTCTCAAAAAAGAACCTTGGCCTTTTTTCCAAAAAATCCATGATCCCGGATATGCAAAAAAACTCAAAAAATGAGAAATTTATACAAAAACTTTTTGTCTCGAAACAACCTAAAAAGCTTTAAAATACGTCCGCAACACCATTTGGAAGTTCCTGATGAACTTCAGTCCGGAAACTCCCAAAAAAGAATTTAGTCATTTTTTAAAAATCCATGACCCCGGATATGCTAAAAAATTCGAATAATGAGTAGTTTATACAAAAAATTTTTTTTGGCTCGAAACAAACTAAAAAGCGTTAAAATAAGTCCGCAACACCAATTGTGGAGTTTCCAATGAATTTCAGGCTTGTAATTCTCAAAAAAGAACCTTGGCCTTTTTTCAAAAAAATCCATGATCCCGGATATGCAAAAAAACTCAAAAAATGAGAAATTTATACAAAAACTTTTTTTGGCTCAAAACAACCTAAAAAGCTTTAAAATACGTACGCAACACCATTTGTGGAGTTTCCGATGAATTTCAGGCTCAAAACTCTCACAAAGGAAGTTAGTCATTTTTCAAAAAATCCATGATCCCGGATATGCAAAAAAACTAAAAAAATTGTGAATTTGCCAAAAACTTTATTTTGGCTCAAAACAACCTAAAAAGCTTTAAAATACGTCCAAAACACCATTTGTGGAGTTTCCGATGAATTTCAGGCCCAAAACTCTGAAAAAAGAAGTAAGTCTTTTTTCAAAAAATCCATGATCCCGGAAATGCAAAATAACTCAAAAAATTGTGAATTATCGAAAAACTTTATTTTGGCTCAAAACAACCTAAAAAGCTTTAAAATACGTCCAAAACACCATTTGTGGAGTTGCCGATGAATTTCAGGCCCAAAACTCTCAAAAAAAAGTTAGTCATTTTTCAAAAAATCCATGATCCCGGATATGCAAAAAACTCAAAAAATTGTGAAATTTCGAAACAATTTATTTTAGCTCGAAACAACCTAAAGAGCTTTAAAATACCTCCGCAACACCATTTGTGGAGTTTCCGATGAATTTCAGGCCCAAAACTCTCAAAAAAGAAGTGAGTCTTTTCTTAAAAAATCCATGATCCCGGAAATGCAAAATAACTCAAAAAATTGTGAATTATCGAAAAAAATTATTTTGGCTCGAAACAACCTAAAAAGCTTTAAATTGCGTCCAAAACACCATTTGCGGAGTTTCCGATGAATTTCAGGCCCGAATCTCTCAAAAAAGAAGTTAGTCATTTTCAAAAAAATCCATGATCCCGGATATGCAAAAAAACTCAAAAAATGAGAAATTTATACACAAACTTTTTTTGGCTCGAAACAACCTATAAAGCGTTAAAACACGTCCGCAACACCATGTGTGGAGTTTTCGATGAATTTCAGGCTCGAAACTCTCAAAAAAGAAGTTAGTCATTTTTCAAAAAATCCATCACCTCGGATATGCACAAAAACTCAAAAAATTGTGAGTTTTCGAAAAAATTTATTTTGGCTCGAAACAACCTAAAAAGCGTTACAATACGTCTGCAACACCATTTGTGCAGTTTCCTATGAATTTCAGGCCCGAAACTCTCAGAAAAGAAGTTAGTCATTTCTCAAAAAATCCATGACCCCGGATATGCAAAAAAACTCAAAAAATGAGAAATTTATACAAAAACGTTTTTTGGCTCGAAACAACCTAAACAGCTTTAAAATACGTCCGCAACACCATGTGTGGAGTTTTCGATGAATTTCAGGCCCGAAACTCTCAAAAAAGAAGTTAGTCATTTTTTAAAAAAAATTGTGAACTTTCGAAAAAATTAATTTTGGCTCGAAACAACCTAAAAAGAGTTAAAATAAGTCCGCAACACCATCTGTGGAGTTTTCGATAAATATCAGGCCCGTAAATCTCAAAAAAGAACCTGATCATTTTTAAAAAAATCCATGATCCCGGATATGCAAAAAAACTCAAAAATGAGAAATTTATACAAAAAGTTTTTTTGGCTCGAAACAACCTAAAAAGCTTTAAAATACGTCCAGAATACCGTTTGAGGAGTTTCCGATGAATTTTAGGCCCGAAACTCTAAAAAAAACGTAGTCATTTTTCAAAAAAACCATGATCCCGGATATCCAAAAAAACTCAAAAGATTGGAAATTTATACAAAAAATTATTTTGGCTCGAAACAACCTAAAAAGCGTTAAAATACGTACGCAACAGCATTTGTGGAGTTTCCGATGAATTTCAGGCCCGAAACTCACAGAAAAGAAGTTAGTCATTTTTCAAAAAATCCATGATCCCGGTTATGCAAAAAAACTCAAAAAATGAGAAATTTATACAAAAACGTTTTTTGGCTCGAAACAACCTAAAGAGCTTTAAAATACGTCCGCAAAACCATGTGTGGAGTTTTCGATGAATTTCAGGCCCGAAACTCTCAAAAAAGAAGTTAGTCATTTTTCAAAAAATCCATCACCTCGGATATGCAAAAAAACTCAAAAAATGAGAAATTTATACAAAAACTTTTTTTGGCTCGAAACAAGCTAAAAAGCTTTAAAATACGTCCGCAACACCATCTGTGGAGTTTTCGATAAATATCAGGCCCGTAAATCTCAAAAAAGAACCTGATCATTTTTAAAAAAATCCATGATCCCGGATATGCAAAAAAACTCAAAAATGAGAAATTTATACAAAAAGTTTTTTTGGCTCGAAACAACCTAAAAAGCTTTAAAATACGTCCAGAATACCATTTGTGGAGTTTCCGATGAATTTCAGGCCCAAAACTCTGAAAAAAGAAGTAAGTCTTTTTTCAAAAAATCCATGATCCCGGATATGCAAAATAACTCAAAAAATTGTGAATTTTCGAAAAAAAATATTTTGGCTCGAAACAACCTAAAAAGCTTTAAATTACGTCCGCAACACTATTTGCGGAGTTTCCGATTAATTTCAGGCTCGAAACTTTCAAAAAAGAAAGTAGTAATTTTTTTAAAAATCCATGACCCCCGGATATGCAAAATAACTCAAAAAATTGTGAATTTTCGAAAAAATTTATTTTGGCTCGAAACAAAAATTTATTTTGGCTCGAAACAACCTAAAAAGCTTTAAAATACCTGCGCAACACCATTTGTGGAGTTTCCGATGAATTTCAGGCCCGAAACTCTCAAAAAAGAAGTTAGTAATTTTTCAAAAAATCCATGATCCCGGATATGCAAAAAACTAAAAAAATTGTGAACTTTCGAAAAAATTTATTTTTGCTCGAAACAACCTAAAAAGCGTTAAAATAAGTTCGCAACACCATTTGTGGAGTTTCCGATCAATTTCAGGCCTGTAACTCTCAAAAAAGAACATAGTCATTTTTCAAAAAATCCATGATCCCGGATATGCAAAAAAACTCAAAAAATGAGAAATTTATACAAAAACTTTTTTTGGCTCGAAACAAGCTAAAAAGCTTTAAAATACGTCCGCAACACCATCTGTGGAGTTTTGATAAATTTCAGGCCCGTAAATCTCAAAAAAGAACCTGATCATTTTTAAAAAAATCCATGATCCCGGATATGCAAAAAAACTCAAAAATGAGAAATTTATACAAAAAGTTTTTTTGGCTCGAAACAACCTAAAATGCTTTAAAATACGTCCGCAACACCATGTGTGGAGTTTTCGATGAATTTCAGGCCCGAAACTCTCAAAAAAGAAGTTAGTCATTTTTCAAAAAATCCATCACCTCGGATATGCAAAAAAACTCAAAAAATTGTGAGTTTTCGAAAAAATTTATTTTGGCTCGAAACAACCTAAAAAGCTTTAAAATAAGTCCGCAACACCATTTGTGGCGTTTCCGATGAATTTCAGGCTTGTAACTTTCAAAAAAGAATGTAGTCATTTTTCAAAAAATCCATGAGCCTGGATATGCAAAAAAACTCAAAAAATTGTGAATTTTCGAAAAAATTTATTTTGGCTCGAAACAACCTAAAAAGCTTTAAAATAAGTCCGCAACACCATTTGTGGAGTTTCCGATGAATTTCATGCTTGTAACTCTCAAAAAAGAACGTAGTCATTTTTCAAAAAATCCATGATCCCGGATATGCAAAAAAACTCAAAAAATGAGAAATTTATACAAAAACTTTTTTGGCTCGAAACAACCTAAAAAGCTTTAAAATACGTCCGCAACACCATTTGTGGAGTTTCCGATGAATTTCAGGCCCGAAACTCTCAGAAAAGAAGTTAGTCATTTTTCAAAAAATCCATGATCCCGGATATGCAAAAAAACTCAAAAAATGAGAAATTTATACAAAAACGTTTTTTGGCTCGAAACAAACTAAAAAGCTTTAAAATACGTCCGCAACACCATCTGTGGAGTTTTCGATAAATTTCAGGCCCGTAAATCTCAAAAAAGAACCTGGTCATTTTTAAAAAAATCCATGATCCCGGATATGCAAAAAAACTCAAAAAATGAGAAATTTATACAAAAAGTTTTTTTGGCTCGAAACAACCTAAAAAGCTTTAAAATACGTCCGGAATACCGTTTGTGGAGTTTCCGATGAATTTTAGGCCCGAAACTCTGAAAAAAACGTAGTCATTTTTCAAAAAAACCATGATCCCGGATATCCAAAAAAACCCAAAAGATGAGAAATTTATACAAAAACTTTTTTGGCTCGAAACAACCTAAATAGCTTTAAAATACGTCCGCAACACCATTTCTGGAGTTTCCGATGAATTTCAGGCCCGAAACTCACAAAAAAGAAGTTAGTCATTTTTCAAAAAATCCATGATCCCGGATATGCAAAAAAATTCAAAAAATGAGAAATTTATACAAAAACTTTTTGGCTCGAAACAACCTAAAAAGCTTTAAAATACGTACGCAACACCATTTGTGGAGTTTCCGATGAATTTCAGGCCCGAAACTCTCAGAAAAGAAGTTAGTCATTTCTCAAAAAATCCATGATCCCGGATATGCAAAAAAACTCAAAAAATGAGAAATTTATACAAAAACTTTTTTTGGCTCGAAAGAAGCTAAAAAGCTTTAAAATACGTCCGCAACACCATCTGTAGAGTTTTCGATAAATTTCAGGCCCGTAAATCTCAAAAAAGAACCTGATCATTTTTAAAAAAATCCATGATCCCGGATATGCAAAAAAACTCAAAAATGAGAAATTTATACAAAAAGTTTTTTTGGCTCGAAACAACCTAAAAAGCTTTAAAATACGTCCGCAACACCATGTGTGGAGTTTCCGATGAATTTCAGGCCCGAAACTCTCAGAAAAGAAGTTAGTCATTTCTCAAAAAATCCATGATCCAGGATATGCAAAAAAACTCAAAAATGAGAAATTTATACAAAAAGTTTTTTTGGCTCGAAACAACCTAAAAAGCTTTAAAATACGCCCGCAACACCATGTGTGGAGTTTTCGATGAATTTCAGGCCCGAAACTCTCAAAAAAGAAGTTAGTCATTTTTCAAAAATTCCATGATCCCGGATATGCAAAAAAACTCAAAAAATGAGAAATTTATACAAAAACTTTTTTTGGCTCAAAACAAACTAAAAAGCTTTAAAATACGTCCGCAACACCATCTCTGGAGTTTTCGATAAATTTCAGGCCCGTAACTCTCAAAAAAGAAGTTAGTCATTTTTCAAAAAATCCATCACCTCGGATATGCAAAAAAACTCAAAAAATTGTGAGTTTTCGAAAAAATTTATTTTGGCTCGAAACAACCTAAAAAGCTTTAAAATAAGTCTGCAACACCATTTGTGGAGTTTCCGATGAATTTCATGCTTGTAACTCACAAAAAAGAAGTTTGTCATTTTTCAAAAAATCCATCACCTCGGATATGCAAAAAAACTCAAAAAATGAGAAATTTATACAAAAACTTTTTTTGGCTCGAAACAAGCTAAAAAGCTTTAAAATAAGTCCGCAACACCATTTGTGGAGTTTCCGATGAATTTCAGGCTTGTAACTCTCAAAAAAGAACGTAGTCATTTTTCAAAAAATCCATGAGCCTGGATATGCAAAAAAACTCAAAAAATTGTGAATTTTCGAAAAAATTTATTTTGGCTCGAAACAACCTAAAAAGCTTTAAAATAAGTCCGCAACACCATTTGTGGAGTTTCCGATGAATTTCAGGCCCGAAACTCACAAAAAAGAAGTTAGTCATTTTTCATAAAATCCATGATCACGGATATGCAAAAAAATTCAAAAAATGAGAAATTTATACAAAAACTTTTTGGCTCGAAACAACCTAAAAAGCTTTAAAATACGTACGCAACAGCATTTGTGGAGTTTCCGATGAATTTCATAGTATATAGTAGATATGTCGAGAGATTATTAAGGTCTGATAGGATAGAATTCGGAACACAATAGACAAGTAGTATTGGTAACGTTAACATGGGTCACACACACACTTTTTAGGTGTTGTTCGAGCCAAAAAAAAAATTTGTAATAATTTTCTCATTTTTTGAGTTTTTTTAAAAGCAGATTCCGCGACATCAAATTACCGTCCAACCTGTACCGGATTTCTTTGACAATGACTAAGCTTTTATTATTGAGAGCACATACGAGGCCTGAATTCATACGAAACTCGACCAAAACGGTGTTGCGGGTGTATTTTAAACCTTTTTAGGTTTGTATTCGAGCCAAAAAAATTTGTATAATTTTACTCATTTTTTAAGTCCTTTTTTGCTATCCGGGATCATGGATTTTTTTAAAAATGACTAAGTTCTTTTTTGAGAGTTATGGCCTGCTGAAATCATCGGAAACGCAACAAAATGGTGTTGGGAGTAGATATTATATCTAAACCTTTTTAGGTTGTTTCGAGCCAAAAAAAATTTGGTATAATCTTGTCTCATTTTTTGAGGTTTATTTTGCACCTATCCGGATATAGGATTTTTTTGAAATGATAAAGTTCTTTTTGAAGAGTTACGGGCTGAAATTCATCGGAAATGACAAGCGGTGTTGCGGGGTGTATTTTAACCTTTTTAGGTTGTTTCGAGCCAAAAAAAATTTTGTATAATTTTCTCATCTTTTGAGTTTTGCAGATCCAGATCATGGGATTTTTTTGAAAATGACTAAGTTCCTTTTTTGAAAAGATAAGGGCCTGAAATTCTCGGAAACCGACAACGGTGTTGCGGGTGTATTTAAACCTTTTTAGGGTTGTCTTCGAGCCAAAAAAGAAATTTGTATAATTTTCTCAATTTTTTGAAGTTTTTTTGCATATCCGGGATCATGGATTTTTTTAAAAATGACTAAGTTCTTTTTTTGAGAGTTACGGGCCCCTGAAATTCATCGGAAACTCGACAAGCGGTGTTGGGTGTATTTAAACCTTTTTTAGGTTTGTTTCGAGCAAATGAAAATTTTGTATAGTTTCTCATTTTTTGAGTTTTTTGCATATTCCGGGATCAATGGATTTTTTTAAAAAATGACTAAGTCCTTTTGTTGAGGAGTTACGAGCTGAAATTCATCGGAAAACCCACAATGATGTTGCGGGTGTAATTTAAACTTTTTAGGTTGTTTCGAAGTCAAAAAAAAATTTTGTTAATTTTTCAATTTTCTGAGTTTTTTTGCAAATATCCGGGACATGGATTTTTTTAAAAAATGACTAAGTTCTTTTTGAGAGTTATGGCCTGAAATTCATGCGAAACGCACAAATGGTGTTTGCGGGTGTATTTTAAGACCTGTTTGTAGGTTGGTTCGAGCTAAAGAAAAAATTTTGTATAATTTTCTCATCTTTTTTGCAGTTTTTTGCATACCGGGGACATGCGATTTTTTTTGAAAATGACTAAGTTCTTTTTTGAGAGTTACGGGCCTGAAATTCATCGGAAACTCGACGAGCGGTGTCTGCGGGGTGTATTTTAAACCTTTTTAGGTTGTTTCCGAGCCCAAAAAAAAATTTTCTATAGATTTTCTCATTTTTTGAGTTTTTTGCATATCCGGGATCATGGATTTTTTAAAAATGACTAAGTTGTTTTTTGAGGTTTCGGGCCTGAAATTCATCGGAAACTCCACAAATAGGTGTTGCGGGTATTTCAAACCATTTTAAGATTGTTGTCGAGCCAGAAAAAATTTTGTATAATTTTCGTCAATTTTTTGAGTTTTTTGCATATCGGGATCATGGATTTTTTAAAAATGACTAAGTTCTTTTTTGAGAGTTAAGGGCCTGAGATTCATCGAAACTCGACAAGACGGTGTGGCGGGTGTATTTTTAAACCTTTTAGGTTGTTTCGAGCCAAAAAAAATTTTGTAATAATTTCTCATTTTTTAAGTTTTTTTGCATATCCGGGATCATGATTTTTTAAAAATGACTAAGTTCTTTTTTTGAGAGTTACGGGCTGAAATTCATCGGAAAGCATCGAACAAGCGGTGTTGCGGGTGTATTTTAAACACTTTTTAGGGTTGTTTCGGAGCCAAAAAAATTTGGTAATAATTTTCCCTCATCTTTTTTGATTTTTTTTGCACTATGCCGGGATCAATGGATTTTTTGAAAATGACTAAAGTTCTTTTTTTGAGAGTTTAGCGTGGGGCCTGAAATTCATCGGAATCTCGACAAGCGGTGTTGCGGGTGTATTTTAAAAACGCTTTTTAGGTTTTTCGGAGGGCCAAAAAAAAATTTGTATATATTTCTCAGTTTTTTAGTTTTTTTTTGAGCATATGGTGCCGCGATCATGGGGATTTGTTTGGTTGAAAATGGACTAAGTTCTTTTTTGGAGATAAGGCCTGAAATCATCGGAAACTCGACAAACGGCTGTGTCGGGTGTATTTGAAACCTGTTTTGGGTGTGTTTCGAGCCAAAGGAAATTTTGTATAATTTCTCAATATTGTTTGAGTTTTTTTTTGCATATCCGGGATCATGGATTGTTTTTAAAAATTGACTAAGTTCTTTTTTTGGGAGAGTTACGGGCCTGAAATGGGTCAATACGGAAATCGACAAGCGTGTTGCGGTGTATTTTAAAGCCTTTTTTAGGTTGTTTCGAGGCCAAAAAAAATTGTGGTATAATTTTGTCTCATTTTTTTTGAGTTTTTTTGCATAGGCCGGGATCTGGATTTTTTTGAAAATGACTAAGTTCTTTTTTGAAGAGTTGCGGACTGAATCCATCGGAAACTGACAAGCGGTGTGCGGGTGTATTGTTAAAGACCTTTTTAGTGTTTCGGAGCCAAAAAAAAATTTTGTATAGGGATTTTCTCATTTTTTTGGAGTTTTTTTGCATATCCGCGATCATGGGGATGTTTTTTTGAAAATGACTAAGTTCTTTCTTTGAGAGATAAGGGCCCCT